>JASUDE010000666.1:0-21812 GCA_034509685.1 Colletotrichum cereale | reverse complement strand
CGCGGTAGCACGTCTCACACAGTGCACATTCACAAGGGAGAAACACCTCTGCGGGCTGCACAAAACACACAAGACACAGACGGGAGGACTTGGTCGCCACGAGACTGGCACTGTGCCGACGTAGGAACTCCACTCGGACTTTTCGGCGTTCTTCCGGCTTCGTTAGACGGAGTTGGCCATTTATCGTCTTCACCATTGCGGTTACAATTGCCAATGCATCAGCAACTGGCATTAGCTGTTGGCGGACGAGCGCTTTCGTCAGTGCAACATGATACATCTCCTCGAAGACTATTCCGCTGCAAAATACTACACAGTCTAGTTAGCTACGTGTACCGGAATGAAAAGAATAGCCACATACCATCGTAAGAGGCCTCCGTATCCACTGAGAGGGCATTGGCAAGAACAGGCAGCTTCGTCTGTCGGAGATCATCCACTGATGCAGCCTGCTGGATCCACTCCCCCCAAACATCTTCTAGCCACGGTACCATCTTCTTCAGAGGCTGGGGTAACCGGCTCATGTCGAATGCTGACACGTAGGTGACGTCCACTTTGGTCCCTGGTGCCGACTCTGGCGCACTAGCCAACTGCTGCAGGAGTCCGCGAGAGACCCGGAACAGCGTATGCCAGTCCCAGAGAGTCTTTCCCTTCTTTCTTCTGTCTCTCACACCCCGAACCTGGGAGAAAATATCATCAGGAAACTTTCCAGGTGCATTTTCACCCCGGTACACCACAATGCTTCCGAAACAGCAATGGGATTGATTGTCAAGGAGCATGCAGGCCAGACCTTCTAGATCGCTGTTTTCACCGACATCGTCGACCACGACACTTACCGCCGGACGATGGATGGGCGGTAAGTCCCTGCACTCCAATGTCCACGCATGAAGAAGACGACGCGCGGACGAAATGTCCTTGGCGACGAAACAAACGACGTCGCTTATGAGAGTGGACCATCGGCAAATCACCCCGTTTGTGCTGTTGCATTGCACGGAGTATTTATCATGGCCATGGGCACTATGCGGCGGGGTTTGAGAAAAGGTGTTGCACTGGAGACTAACTTTATTGATGATGACATGTCTCCTAGCGCGAATCACCTCCACTCCTTGACGATCCGCAGGTCGGGGCTCGTCGTCAACTACACTAATCACGGAGGGTCTCTGTGAACGCTGGATGGGTGCTGGCAGACTAACGGCGGCCGATGGTGGGTTTCCCTCGATAATTTGAACCCATGGATACGGCATGATGTTTTAAAATTGTTTGATCTTTGCTCTGCTTATATACATCAAGACGTTGAGCCCCTGGTTCTTGTCATGACCTGTGGGGCAAAAGATTTGGTAACGGGATAAGGGGTTTGTAAAGTAGAGCATAATTTTCTTCCTTAGGCCCTGTGGATCCTATTTGATAGTGTTGCAAGTTGACTAATGCCTAGACATATTAACATCGATGGTGACATTATTGTCTATGAACTCGCGAACGGATTGGTCTGCAAGATCCCTAGACCCCGTAGGAGCGCTTGTACAGGCCTCCCCAATTTTCAGGACCTGTTCCCACTCGAAGATTATCGATAGCATAAGTGTAGGCCGCTCGTGTCCCATACATAAAAGCTGACATGATCCGTTGCAACGAAGCCTCGACAGCCCTGGATGGCGACGCCCGGATGGACCACTGACTCAAGCTATACCCGGGATAGAGCAGAGAAATGAACAGTTCAATGCTTTCATTCTCGCTTTGTGCCTTCAAACATGAACCCTTATTAATAATATTTGAAACAGCAGCCACTCAATCATACCACGGTTCTCGTAAAAACAGTGAGTCAAGTAAACATTTGCATTAAACCGTGTCAGCTCAGTCTATATAGACTGAATTGACATAGGCAACTGCGACACCAGCGCAGGCCGTTCTTCTCAGCTATCAATACGGATGTCGACAAATTGTCATCACGTTTCCGCGTCCCAAACAGACAGAAACCGATGGTTTTCGGCAAAAATAGCATATCAACTAAACTTGTGGCTGACAGCAGGCTCTTGCCTAAGGTCCAAGGCAAGGGACTCAACAACTGGGGACGAAAGAGCTCGCATGCCATTTGCCAATTTGGAACCCGTCAAGGCTGGTGTGTTGCAAGCGGAATTGATGACAGACATTTTCTCAGTAATCGTGACCCGCTTTACGGGTACATGTACGAAAATGTGACAGCATCTCATCAACAGTGTATTTCCATTCAGCAACATCCACTTTTGAGAGTATCGGACAAAATAGCATGTATAATGTATATATATGTAGTTACTTCATAAGCCTTTAGGTGTGCGTTCGAAACCCCCCCGATGACTGACGGAACGTTAACGCCCCAAGAAGAGCTACTTGGTTCAGGGTCATTTGGCACTGTTTTCAGGCTTCAAGGGCGTCCTATCGCCCGCAAATACATACCTCTTCCAAAATATGGCGGCGGCTTACCGTCCGAAGGCATAAGAGAAATCGCCTGTCTGCGACGATTGAAAAATTCCCCCCCTCATGCTAGAAGGAATTGCATCGATATCAAGGACATTACAATATCAAGGACGGCCATAATGCTCGACTTGGAACTCATGACGGGCGGGACTCTCGGTGAGCTTCTTAGCGATTCGCCGTTGGACCCCGCACTCGCCTTGTCGTACTCGACACAGATTCTGCGAGGCCTTCAGTTCCTCCACGATACCAAAATCGTTCATCGGGACCTCAAACCCCACAATATCTTGCTTTCATCCTCAAACTGTTTAAAGATAACTGACTTCGGTCTTTCTCATGTCATGAGTGGCTGTGAACCACGGACTCCCTTGGTGTGTTACTTCTCTACAACATCGACAAGGGCCGTACATGTCTAACGCCATGTGCTAGGTGTGCACATTGTACTATGATATACGTGATGTCTACAGCCGGCGGAACAACGTCTCGAGTCCAGTGTCCTCTACAGACGAAGGTTACGGTCAGCGATTTGCGAACAGGCGACCATGGCCAGTAATAGAGGTTCTGGCTCCCCCAAACACACTGGAATTTTGTACAAAGAGGGTTCATCGAGGCCCGTAGACTAGGTGGAGCGATACTTGGGAGAGACTGATGCACTGAGTTTGATTAATGGGTTTGTGATCAAAGCGCCTGCGACAGGATCAAGTGTCAGTGCCTGCTCGCCCCAATTACTTGGATGCTGCAGCTACTCAGTAGACTTGCCAGCACAAAACACCGAAACCAATGCCAGGCTTTTTGCACCTGCCCGAATCGTAGTCCTCTCTACCCTTGTAGAGACTCACGCATTTTCGCCTTCATTTCGGAGATCTGAGTCGTAACGTTCTTCCATTAGTGTCGTATATAATGATCTTTGACACGCACGTGGTTCCGCATCATACCGGCATTTCAGCCCATCCACATGACAACCTGGCATGGTAGCCAGACCTTTGAAACGCCCTTGCCGATCAAGCGACCTGCCGCATCGACCAACCGACATCGACAACGCAGTCGCGGCCTTGGGCGGGAGAATCCATGCCATCGACCTACAAAACGATACGATACAGTCTCAAAAGGCACCAGTCAGCCAGGAGAAACGTCTGGAAGAGCTTGTGAAAGACTCCAGCCGCCTCCGACAAGAACTTCACTACTGGAAAGGCCTGGCCCTCATAGAGACCACTTTCATGTCTAACGTAGACGCAACCGTGCCACAGCTTCAAGACGTGGTTAGCAGGTTTTTGAGCGTCGCGGGAGAGTCAGACGCTGTGGCCGCGGAGAACAGCATGGGTCCTGGTCATGCGTCTGAATGCGAGCTCAGCGAAGGCGTAGAGAGACGGACTGCATACGTTCAAGACTTGTCCGTACCAAAAGATAGCCTGAACGTACTCCTGGCCCCTGTGAGACGGGGCCGAGGAGGTTATGACTTTGAGCCTGCTGATCTGCGGATGAAGCGAACGCAGCCACGAGACAATCCCGGAGGCTGGCTCTAACAGACAGCGTACTTAGCCTGCACAAACGCAAATCAAACCCATCCTCGCCGTGTGATGTCGTAGATAGGAAGTGAGACTTCATGTATATACAGTACATGCATAAAGTATTACGGCATCGCGATGACCATCTTAAATGACTCTTATCCCCGAGTGTTGCCAAGTGCCGTGGCTGCTGTCGCAGAAGGGCTCGAGCCCCTTGATGTCGCGATCCGGAATCGTCGTAAGCAACCTATCTTCGACAGGGGTTTGCCTTTCTAAGCATGGGTTACGTTGCAAAACTCTCTCTGGCTCACTTCTGGCCCTGACATATGATTGAGAGGATGGAGTCGCGCAGATGAACGGCGGCTTGTTTTCCTGAAAGACTGCAACGGCTCATTCGGCATTGCACTCGTAGCGCGTTGATCTTGCATCCCGAGATTCGCAGTCGGAACTCGGCCTACTGTATCCATTGTTGACTTCGTCTCATATCTGGTTGCGCAATGCTCCGCGTTCGCCACCAGGTTCCTCAACAAGATGCTTTACCGATAAGCCAGGAATGGCCTTCTTAGCCACAGGCATCTTCAAAATCATCACTAGGCGGCAGCGATTTTCAGCTTTTTCATTTTGCAGTCAAGCAGAGACGCGGTCATAAAGGGCGCCCTAACTCTGCAGTACATAAGGACGACCCCTAGCCACGACCTGGCAAGAAGCTTTGCTCAGCACGAACGCCTCTGACCCTTTGCCCCATTTGACCAGATCAACGAAAGAAGTCCTCGATTATGTTATGAACCTTTTTTTCGTCAACAATAAATGGCAAGAAGCTGCCGTTGAACTCGGAGCCAATCCCATCTTCATTGGGTCTGCCCTAAGAAGGAAAATTCTCGGAGGACGTCGAGGAAGCGAGTTTCAGGAAATGGATCTAGAAGCTACCTTTGCTGGCATCTCTCAATCCAGAGTCAGGTTCCGCCAAACTTATCCATTATATCAGATGGGCATCACAGGCTAGATGGGTCTATTCGGAACAGCTCGAAACCTTTTTCGGATCCGACAATCAAGAACTACCTTATTGGCTTAAGTCCGTTTACAAACTTGGCCGGTATTACGTAGCAACGAAGGCGATGCTCAAACTGGCCGTGAAGCAGCCAGCAGTATTCACTGGCATCCATATTGAGCCAGTAGACGCCCCAGAGCAGGAAATGTTCTCGCTGGGAAATCAGAGAACCCCACTTCTTACAGTACTGAAAAAGATAACCAAGGCTGATCCTGAAAAGCTCAAGGAGAAACTGGGTCAGACTTGGCTCACAGATGACCCCGAGATGCGATTACGCCGAGCATTCCATATGACACACACTGTGCATGACGAGATGCAGCTTCTCAGCTTTTACGACCACAACCCCGATCTTACTCCTCGTCTGCTGTTCATGGGTCCCAGTAAAAAAGCATGTTATCTCTGTCACGAGTTCATGTTCCGTCATCCCCTCACCATTGGTGTATCAGCAAGCCATCAGAAACTTTATCCGACTTGGATGCCTGCTCCATGCTCTTCTGAGGTACGGAAGAAGAATCAAGTATTATAGAAACGGGACTTGCTTCCGCTTGTGAAGCGGGTAACAAAAGGATTTGCTTTTTACAATACTACTTGCTTCTGCTCTGACGATTCATTTCTTTTGTTCTGAACGATATCGTGTGAGTCAGCGAGATTGATAAGCGACCGGAAGTGTTCAAACTTTGCGCGAGAAAGGTTTTTCGTTAATCCATCGGCTGGTATCTCATTTGTGGTGATATACGTGATGTCGAAACTGCCTTTGGCGTATTCTTGTTTGAGCCACATGTTCTGAATATCAACGTGTCGGAGTCGCGTTGCGAGGCGCTCTCCTTGTTGAACTACCAGTCGTATCGTTTGCTGATTGTCGCAGCAGATTTTCCAAGCGTCTCCCACGCAGAGTTTGAAGTCTGAGAACAGACGTTTGAGGGCCATTGCCTCCTTGGCCGTTTGATCCAGGCCGAGGAGTTCTGCCTCTGTTGTTGAAGTCGTTACGGTCGCTTGGCGCGTGGCTTTCCACTGGATAGGGCCTCCGAAAAGTAGGAAGATATGCCCTTGAGACAACCTTCTTGTCTCTTTGTCGTCTGCGAACGAAGCGTCCGTTGCTAGGATGAGTGCGACCCCACCCCCCAGGCCGCCGAAGCAGATTGCAAGGTGGCGTGTAGAGTACAGGTAACGGATCACTTGGTTGGCAGCGGAAATGTGTTGCTTTGAGGGATTCGTGAGGAATCGGGAGAGAAGGGAGCATGGTGCTCTTCGGGGAGCTTTGCCAGAATATGGGGTGGAAGACCGAGTTTTTGAATGTCGGGCGTGTATGGAGAATAGGGTTGAAATTCGTCGTTCATCGTGGCCGGCGTGCTGGTCGAACTGTCCTGTGCGATCATGACAATCATTTTTCTGCAGTGTCGTTCTGGTTCGGAAGCGGTGATTGCTGGTTGTAGTATGACTGGCGCAAGATTTAGCGTAGCAATGTGGGCGAGAATGGGGTTTTTATAAGCAAACCAAGGCGCCGCGGCGGCGCAGTACTTACCTAGACGTGCTAGAGTACCGCTGAATCAGGCGATAAGAGATGAAAGACAGTGCTAAGGTTCCAGACGGTTCAGCGCCTAGGCCAATCAAATAGTAATTATCTTTCCCTCGATTTTGGCGGGGTTCTCTGGCCTATAGACCGGCGTCAGCCATCTATATCCAATCGGATGATTCGCAAGGCTGCGCGAGTGCTCTCCGTCAAACGATACGGAGTTGGTAAACTTGAAAGTAGGTCTCGCTTCTGAGAGAGGCCCAACTAGCAACAACCCACGCTTGAGCCAGCGGGTGCTATGCCAAGAGCGCCTTGCAATGGGAACCCAAAAGTTCGTGAGCAGCTAACAGTACACCATACTAAAGCAAAACATTCTCAGTAGATATCTAGTTGCTGTAGGTATAAAACATATGCGTATGCATTCGTCGGCCACGTTGCCCTAGTTACGTCTGACATAATATACCCCGTGTTATATATCCCGTGTTTTTGCTGCCGATGTTGTTAAGAAGGTCTCTGAGGGTATGATTGATTAACTGGCTGCAGACCCCCTGACGAGACGCATTTCTATGGGTATGATTTCCAAACGAGCTCAGAGTCATTAAGTGGACTTCCTTCTCCATAAAGACTAATTATTGTACTAAGTAGACCTAAATCGAACTGACTGCGGTGCCCAGTCTTCTTTTGCAAAGCACTGTCTCTCCTCACTGTTGATGAGGCTGGAGTTAGTTACAAGGCTCCAGGAACAACAGCAATAAGGACTTGATCGGATGATTATCCAATTCCCTTCTTCCCAAAATTTACAGCTATACTACTGACGACAATTGAGGACCAAGAGGTATCAGTAGCATCGTCCCGGCCAGGTCTACATGTGAGTGCTCTCCTTATCGGAGCAGTCTACACAACCTGCTAAACTAATGGGTCGCCTGTGCATTCAATCTGACCTGTCTAGCATGTTACGTAAGTAAGTGGTGGGTGACAGGCGCGGGTTGGTCTGAGATCGCGACCAGAGCGACAATGATTTCAGAGCGATCGCTTAAAGCTGGCCAAGGTAGCGGGGGCTATTGGCTGTTGTCGCTCAGGACATCTTGACGCGCAATTGTGCGGGATGCGGATAGCGGATGGAGTAATTTTAATTAACCTACGCGATGATATAAACCTGGCGCCACACCACATGACAACTAAATCCCGAATTTACTATTCCGAGCAGGTGACTGCCGTTATCTCATCTAACACAGGCGGCAGTGGTGAGAGACTGAGGCGGAGAAAAGCTTAGGCCACTCGATTGTTATGTGAAGCCGCTAAATTCACTTGCGGGGAGTAGTGTTCTCCAAGGCGCGACGTTAGCACGTGCCTCGCCGACGTTGCTGTGGAAACACACCACTGGCGCCGTCCCCTGCAAGGCCGGATTGACGTTCGGAGAATCGCCTTCATGCCGGCCATGTCATCGGTTGGGGGCGCCGCATCTGCACATCTTTGGCATCCTCGATTCCTGGGTTCGTGCCACCTCTCGCACAACGTCCTTTTTGAACTTCCTCAATGTGGACGAGACCTGTTGACATCCCGGCCTGGATATCGCAAGTCGAAGGTAGCACCAGCGCCAACTTTGACGCGACCAACCGACCGGCGAACCGTTACAAAGTTGTCGACCCAAAATGCCATAGCCGACACGCGCAACCCATCTCGCCTCCAGCCTCAGACAGAGCCGCACCTTCCTCCTCCTTCATTGCCCTTGCCCCCGGGACCATGGTCGACGACCCCTTGACGCCGACAGCCAAGCGCCAGAAGAAAAGTCACACACACGAGGCAGCCACAGATACCATTGTCCAGGATGTCGATGCGACGCCCAGGCAGGGCAGTATCTACCAGAACAATCTGCCGCCGCCGTCATCGTCTAGCCAGCTGCCCAGCGAGACCTCGGAAACCCGGTCCGATATATCCGGTCGATCATCCCCGACTAAGAAGCTTGCCAAAATGGCCCTCGACGCCAACGAACCCCTCGAGACGAGACCCTTCACGAGGCCTGACAGCATACCCGACGGGCCACTCCTTGACCTGTTCGAGAAAATGGAATACTTGGGCTGCGTTGAGGGCTTGCTGCCCGTCAGCATGCAGGTAAGAAGCAGGCTCTCCAGGTTTTAATTGGTGCTGTTGCTAGTACCGGATGAGCTCTGACAGACACGAAATGGCAGAGTGAATTCGAAGAAGCTGCCAAAAATGGCAAGATCGCCCGTATAGGAAGAGGTGCTTTCGACGCGTCCGGGGAGAGAGACCAGCTGGGGCCAACACCCGCCATTGACGACGTGCTTGCGATTGTTCGGGAGGCATCGCTCTGCCAAGAGTTTCAGCATACAGAGCACAGTTGGAATTGTGCCGTTCATTTTCCGTTACTTCGCTTAGGTCTCCACGGTGGCCACGTGCGGAAGAACCAGCTCATCGACTTCGACTCTTGGTGAGTGAAAGCTTGAGGCGGCCTAACTCTCCAGCTCCCTTCCTCCCTTGTTCGATCGATCCGATCCTGATCCTTTACTTCAGTACGCACGCCAGACCAATGAAGGCCTATCGCCACACATCGACAACATACCCGTCAACCATGGTCGACTTCGCCATCATCCTCCGGCCCCGTAACATTGAGGACAATCGCGACCCAATAGTGCATGCCATCGATCGGCTACGGAGACAGCTCCCGGGAGAATCCATCAATCACACGGACCACTATCCATTCCTCTTTGATCCCATCGCTGTCTGCATCGAGACTAAGCGCCCCGATAATGGCGAGCAGAAGCAGGCGCTCCAGACGGGCTCGTGGCAGGCCGCACAATGGCGGTTTCTCCATCAGGTCATTGAGAAGCGGCTGCTTGCGATGGACCCAAGTTGTGAGCCGGGGCGAGAGCTTGAGGAACGCTGTCAAGAGATTTTGGGCAAGCTCGGATATCTCCCGGCCCTGTTTGTTCGTGGCCATCATTGGTTTTTCGCGGCGACGACAAGACAGGGGCACGGCACGGTTTGTTTCCCACGTCTCTTATTTCCTCTCATTCTGTCACTCATCCCGCTATTATTTCGTATTTAACGTTGCTAACCTTTGGCAAGACCCTCTGGAGAGAGGTGGAACTCGGCACCACCCGCACTGCGCTCGGGGTGTACAGCATTATCTATGCCATGCAGCTCCTCGCGCAGGACACACGTGACCACTTTTGGCCGTGGTATCTTGAAAACGTCTTGGGCATCCCTTCCGTCTGACCCGCAGGCCTGCGCACCCTATTTACCTTGCAGAATGACGAGCCAAAATGCGAACCGGAACGGGGCGTCGGTGGCCCTTGCAACCGCAAGGGTGGGTAGATTGCCAACTGTTTGTCCCTTAATTAATCTTGCTGTGGGTGGCAACCCACCCAGTGTGCCATGAGCGGCTCGCCCCCACGACGACGTTCCCACAGTGTGATGGTCTGTGACCAAAGCAGGCTACCTTCTTCTCAAGCGATGTCCAAGCCATGGCTTGTGACTTTGTTGTCGCACCTCATCAAGAGGCTGACAAAACACTAGTCTTGGTGCTCGAGAATGGCTTCGTGGTCGTTTACCGGAACAAAGTTGCACAGGACTTTGACGGCGATAACGGCTCGTACGCGGCCTCCAAAGCCAAACAAGCACTCTTTGTTCTTGTACTCTACTACTTTCACAGATTAGGCACAGTCGTTCCCAAGAAGCACTTCAGGCCGAAGGTTCAAGTCGCTGCTTAAGGACCATTTGCAGTCGTGAAAGCGCTGGCCGTGGCGAGCTTTCATTGTTATGGTGGGGAACGGCGCGCACCGCTTTAGTTCAAGGCGTTTAAGACATTAAATCACAGCGCAGACATAATTATTTGAACTAGGAAGCAGGGACTGTGGCGAGTTGGACTGTGATAGGTGACATAATCAAAAGTAGGACCTTTTCTCCTTTTCTGATGGTCAGGCATAACACACCCACCCTACTTCCGAGCCACCATTAACACCACTATCACCACCACTATCACCACTTATTTCTTCAGGTCTTCCACCCACCCATATGCAACTTTCGGCCTCGCTGGATAATTCGGATGCGCTGGATTCATCCAGACTATTTATTTTGCTGATATCTGTATTTTGAGCCCGCTGGATCTGCCGTATAGTTGCGAATCGACTGTTAGGCGATAAAGGGACCCTTTTCCTCTTGCGTTGCCGTTGGTCATCTATGTGGCCCTGTAGATGACGGTTCTATTGCTCTAGAATCGCCAGTCTAGATGCCTGCTCATCCTAGCCCTTTTGTACCTTTCTAGAGAGGTGACGAATAGTATGGATATCTAACTTATCCTTGCCTAGCTGCTGAAGTTGATGTAATTGATGCCGTATATCAGCAGACCGGCGAGGGGTTGACCATGGGATAACAGATATGGATTCATCCTACTGCTGGCTACTACTGCTAGGCTGGCTGGGCTGCCTGGGCTGGCTGGGCTGCCTGGGCTGGCTGGATGATGCCTTAGATACTAAGGGGTTGGATAGGGGGCGTTGTCTGACAACTGGCCATAATCCAGCCCCTTTCCAGCCAGCCTTTATATTCTGGCTGGTTATTGCTGCATCTCTGGCGTCTATATAACGGGCCAGAAATGCCCTTTTGCCAGCTACTGTTGAATCCGTGACTATATCATGTATAGATCCAACCCCCTTCCTATCCGTACTCTGAAATGGAACAACGGGACATACCGTATGACCCCTTCTTGATTCAGAGAATGATTACATTGAAACGTCTGAGGATGCAGACCAAGCAGCGTCGGCACGTCGGATTCAACTAGCTCATTAGCTGAGCGGGGGTTTCCAGATATATACCCGTGCAATACGTTCCCAACTTCGCCTCGTTTGCGGGCGCACCAGGCCCCTCTTTGCAAGTCATAGCCGCCGAGACACACCTGAAGTGTAGGATCGAGGGTGCCATTTTATGTTTGTAGACACATTGCTTATCCTACAACACAAGCACAACTCTCGAATAGTCCCCACTCGGCACCAGCACTCTAGCTGGTCAGCGTACGGAGGGTTCTTTTTCTGACAAGGAGCCTCTCAAGGAGAAATAAGTCCTACTTCCTCGCAAAGAGAGTGCTGGTGCAGCCTTGCAGGTCATCATATTAGTCCAGCGGTGGTCAACTCACTCGTGGATTTCGACGGTTCTCGGTCCTCCGTGTTAATGGTGCCCACCGAGGTGATCCGCATATCCTGTCGAATTTCTTCATCATTATGATTACAGCTTCAAACGCAAAAGTCCTGATTTCTCACACGTATCTAGTCCGAGTCCGGTGGGGATTTCGGCCAAATGTCCCAGTCCACCACATCCTCCCACCGCAACATACCACCATCCTCGTCCACGTCTTCCTTTACAAAAAGATTGCCTCGGGAAAGCCTTTTAGACTGGCTACTCCCTGCCCGAGGGCGCAACCGCTTGTTTCTATTTCCGTTGTAGAAAGCTGCCCTCGCTGAATCAGCCCAGCCTTTAAGCTTGTCTGGCTCCCGGACACATAGCAGTAACACCTCCCTCGTCGCGAGAGCATCTTCTAACGCATCGTGGAACTCACGCCCGCCCTTCTGGGAGGGTTTGCGAATCTGTATGCCCAGAAGCCCGGCGTAAAGCGCCGTCAGGCCCCATCTCTTCCGAATCTTTGAATTTGTCCCCAGCACAGCTTCGGCAGTGACGACGGCCGTGTCGATAATCCTCGAGTGGCAAGTACGCAGTACCTTCAAATCGTTGTGGACCGATTGGCCGATTATGATCGTCTCCTTATCGGCAAATCGCCAAAGCTCAGCACGGGCGGCTTCCCAGCCATGCAGAACCTTGTTCACCGCGATGGCTTCCTGCATACTGACAGCGTTGATACCAGTGATTTCCTCACGCCAGTCCACGATGGGCCTTGACGGGTTGACAAGACAACTCTGCAATACTTTGCCCGACAGAAAGTCGATCATCGTTAGCTGAATAAGCTCATTCTTTCTCCCGATGGTACCGGCCATCTCACAGTCCAGCACGATAGCCGCAGTTTTAGGCGCTGACGGGTTCGCGTCGGGACAAGGGAGATCGATCTGTGGCGTTGGAAGGAATTCGCTCTGCGCCACAATACTGATTGGCAGTTTGTACCCTTCCTTCCGGAGGCGCTGCTCTGAATGACAAAGTTTTGAGAGTCCATCTCTGATGACATCTTGTTCGGCAGCGGAAAGGGTCGAATATGTAATGTCTCGGTAATAAAGGGCGTCCATCGATGCGGGCGAAAGCGGCTCGTTAGCTCTGGTTGTTACTTGGGTAGCCCTGGGAAGGTGTTTTGCTTGAAAATGCTGGTTTCTTGCAATCTTGGTAGGGAAAGCTTTCTGGCACTCAGCGCATTCGTGCTTTTCAGACTGCGTAGCGGGCGACATGCTGGGTGAGGGAAGTTTCTAGCTATTCCCGTGGCAAGAGAAGAGAAATATGGACAAGCTCTGAAGTCCTGCGTTGTACATGGCATGAAAAGGCTCTAAGAACAATCAGCTGGCTTTTGTTTACTTATAACAAAGCGGCACGTGAGTGAGGAAGGCTGCGGCTACTCTCGTTCTTAGATTTGTCCGCCAACTTGCTTTGTTATGAGAAAGGTTGTGTTGAGATCTTGATCGATCCAAGCATAGAGAAGCTTAAGGATAGGCATTGCCGAGGCCTTATACCTCACGAACTGTATATTCTTGGTTTCAAGCTCCATCACCCCTTTGCACCCGTGAAGCACCTTGCAGAGTGCGTTCTTTCCGAGACACCAACCAGCGGATGAAGCTCCCCCGACGTGAATCCTATGGGCCTTCATGCCACCCTTTGACACGTCTTTCGCGAAACCTTTTCGTTCGCCAAGTCAAAAAGCTTATTGAGCCCTTGCCTGCTCAATACAATCGCTATTCACCTCTGTAGGTGACAAGATAGAGTACATCGTCATGGGTTCGTATCTTGGATGGCTGGCTAGCCAACCGTTTCGAAAGGAGTCATACTCTGCTCAACCATCTCCTAGGTGATCGTCGTTTCGCCTTGAGAGAGGGCTCACGAAATACGACTGAAAAAGGCCACGTCTAGCCCTCCTTGTTGAAGAATCAAAACCCGGGGTACATATACGCAATCAAAGTGGTAGGGGAACCCTGCGACCTGAAACAAAACAGTCAGCTGAACCTATGTCCGGAGACGCTGCAAGAAACCTAACACGCTAAAGACGTTCCTGTAAAGCGATAGCCCGTTAATACCTTCACGTATACATTAATGGAGAAAGAGCTCCAAATGATACGGGAGAGAACTGTCTATTGTAACTATCAGGAGACATGTGATGACCACGTCCATCTCAACAAAAAGAGCTCGGGGCTTGTCGGCTTACAGTTATAACTTTAGAATTTCGGGCTCGAGAGAGATGGCTTTCGACGGAAAGGCTTCCCGCTTTATCAGGATGACCAAGCAGCATCCGAAAGTCTCTTTGAAGCAATTTGCCATGCTTGAGTCTTACTTCCATCCGAGCAGGGAGACCGAGGAATCACATGATTTTGAGTATTGAACTGTGGAGAGGCTTACGAGATTCGTTCACTAACGGTACGTCACATAAGTAAATTAACTTGAAACGTAAGAGTATGATCGCACTATGTACTACTGATAATACGGCCTGAATATTGCCATCCACGTCATTGCAAGACGCGGTTGGCGCTCTACTTGATTATAGCAGGCATGGAAAACTTGTTCAGTCGACGATGCAGGGAACAAACCCGATGCGGAAGGGATTAAGCGTTGGTGTTTCCTGGTGTTACCAACAATTGATCAGTGAGGCCCCTTGCAGGTGGTGGTGCCTATCCAAGCGCCCGCTAGGCGCCGTACAATTACTATGTATATGGTCCCTGTGCAAGCGTTCTAGTAGTACTTCCATAACACCCATCACCCTAGCCTCTTCGGAGGGACGACGCAATCCTTTATCGTTGCGAAAAAGCTGAACGAGATGATTTCCATACATCCGATAATGGAAAACAAAGCCACTACGGCTAGTGAAATTAAGTACATAACAGGTACAAAAGACAGTAGGCGTAGGCTGCCTGATGGGATGTACGCGTGTAGTAAAGTAAACTAACCCTAAATATAGGGGGTTAGGAAAGTGTCTCAGGGTGCGGGGATATTCAGTTAGTGGGAAGCTAGTAAACTAATAAGGTTTATTCTTCTAAATTCTGTTTCTACTTAATACAGGACCTATTGTAAGAAATTGTATTATTCCTAACCTTTGTTCTCTTACATATAGTTACGCTGTTCTACCAATAACGTTAAACCACCAAAAAAAAAAAAAAAAATCTAGTAGAAAAAATGACGGGCCGTGAGCGCGTGCCCCTCCTATCCAACTTTCGAGTCGTGCCGCCGCAGCAGCGATGTAAAAGAGGTCTTATACGACGATTTTTTACTACTGTTCTACTTTCAACACTAATTGTGGTGGTCTTTATTATCCTGTTCCCCCGTTCACACAGACACGAAAGTCTGCTATTCTAGTCTAAATATCTCGACCGCATATACCAGCGCCGAAGCTTTAAACAATAATATTGGGGATTTCTGCCAACATGTAGCTAATTCTATGCCTTGTATCTTTTTCTGCTTCACGCGGTCTAAATCCTACTATCACAACACACCTGACGAGTATACAATGATGGTATCGCTTTCTAGCCACATATTCAGCTTTGATATACATCAGTGCACCATCGCCATGAACTCTATTATCAACGGATGCGATGTTCCTCTTAACGGAAGCAACCCTATGAATTGGAAACAGGGCGGTAAGCGCGTACAAGGAAGATACTCGTACCAGATCGAAATCACTCGCCAAAGCCGGCCGTGGCCGCCTCCAGCTAAGCCAATTCAGAGTTGTTTGGGTTGGTACAAATTTATTCTACATCATTATGATGTCTATGGTGCTGGATGGTCGAACTATGATTGGGGTCAAAACTCGCTTATGCCCGCGATTGATTCCTGCTGTGGATTAGGTACGCTAAAGGCAATAACATGACTGCAGTCTTTGGAAACATATTTAATTATAATTTGTCATATTACAGAAGTCTTACAGGATGGAACTTCGAGTATTTCAATCAACCAGATACGAGCGGATATGAGGTAATACAAAATGCCTTCTTTTTTTTTAATCATTTACGACTATTAGCTTACTCTACTTGATAGTGGCACTCATGGTTCAACACTGCAGTTGGAACGAGGAGACGCTGCTTTGACAATAGCATAGTTCAATGCACAGCTGGTGGACCATGCGATTCTTTCTGTGCTGGTAATGGATAGAACTGTATGAATTTGCGTTCAAGCGCTGCGGCTTGCTTTATTGAAAAGTTATCCTATTCATCTCAATGCGGAGGTTCTCGAGTAAACTGAGGCTGTAGCCGTGATGTGAAACACACTCCACCATCCCAGCTAGATAAGACACAGCCAGGTCAATCGTCACCGACTCGACTACTGATCCGGCCCTCATGAAGTCTTATCTGTGAGAGCCTTGACTTCCTGTTTTCGAGGACTTGCACTTCATTGATTGATTGATTGATTTTATCCTACTCGGTTTCAGCCGCCTCAACCAGCAGCTATGCCCGGAAAGCAAGGTTTGGCCAACAGCCGACGCGCCGACGACGAGTCGCGACGCCCCACTTCGCCCTGTTGTTGAACCAAGGCCAGCTGTTTCCAAATTCCTCGCTGCATTGTCTATCCTATATGTTGATTCTCTCTGTTATCTCTGTTGAAGAGTCTCTTTCCGCTGCCTCTTTTCCTGGCTATTTTCTTTCTTGCCTTCAGATTCCCTCTTTCGTGTCTTGCTGCTTCGGCTCTGTCGGTGCTTGCCACCGTGTGCGGTTCTGTATACCTCCAGTCTCCCCCCGGCGCTCGGCTCGTCTGTTTCTCTTGTCCGCATCCTCTCAGACTCGTATGTACTGTTTCTCAGTTGATCTGTAAGTCCTTTTGTTACCTCCTGCCGGGTTCCTATGTGGCCTTATATTATCTGTCTGTTGACCACTATTGCCATCCACCGCTTTGGCTCAAGTTTCTTCCATGAAACACAATGCTCCACTGACTCCGGCGTGTTCGATTGCTGGGTATGAGAGCTCCCTCACAGATTCCGCAAACATTGCCGTGCGTTGAAAGGACACCAATCCTTCGCTGCGAAAGGGGGCGACAGGGAACCAATCTGTCTGTGGTCTGTAGTATTTTGCGGCATCGATCGTAGCATGCCTGATGTCTGGTGCTTTTTCTGTGCAGAAGGTGATACTGTTCTATCGGACACGTCTTCGTCGTTGTGGGACGTTGCAAACTGTTGTCGGGGGTGACAGGAAACCACCGATCGGCAGCAAATACGTACCCTTTATACCGACGCGAAGCTCACGCAGTTAGATATAGCAAATATTACAGGTTTTTCAAAGCATCAAATACGTACAGCAATACAGGCGCCTTCAGCAGCTGTTGCCCCTCGATCGGGCCAGCCAAGGGTTATGACGGCCCGACAAGAGGAAGACCTTGTTGAGTATGTTACTTCCTCTAAGGAGGGCCGCCAGGCATCCTTTTTACGCCTCTCTACCCTCCTCTTTAGTGCTGTATTTGGTGCTTATGCTATTCGAGCAGCTCTACGGCGCCTTGGGTTCAATCGACGGGCCGCCCGGCGGAAGCCCCCTATCTCCAAAGTCAACCGGCAACGCCGGCTCGCATAGGCCCAAGAGCACCTTCACTAGACCGTCGAGGATTGGAGGAAGGTTCTTTAGACGGACGAGACATGGGTAACCGGCGGGCATTACACGAAGATATATATGACTCGGAGGTCCGGCGAAGAATGGGATCTAACTTGCATTATCGAGAGGCATTAACGTAAGCGGGGTTAGATGTTCTAGGGATGTTTCTCTAGGGATTGGAAAGGGCCAGGCATATTCTGGGAGAAGGATTCGGGCTCTATTAAGGCTGAATCCTACCAACAACACACTATCCCTATCATCGACAGATGGATCCGACTATGCCAACAAAAATATAGCGATAACCTCATTCTTATGCAAGACGGCGCTCCAGCACACTCAGCAGAGGCAACCCTACAAGACCTTCGTGACCGAAGCGTCTAGGTTATCTATTGGCCGCCTTTTTCGCCTAATCTTAACCCTATTAAGACCTGTTGGAACTAGATAAAGGACTATATACAAGAGCAGGCAGATATTAACGAGAACCCCTCGTACGATACCCTTCGGATATAGGTAAAGGAAGCCTGGGAGGCCTTCCAGAGGACTTCCTATATAACCTTCTTCTAACGATGCCAGACCGTTGCAAGGCAAGGATTAAGGCCAACGGGATGCATATCAAGTATTGACTTTGCCCATAGAAATCAATCAATTTGGATGTTTTGGGCTTATGTCAGCCATTTTCGCCCCCTTGCCAGCCATCTGTCTCAGCCCCTATTTGTGGGTCAATACCTGACTACCCGGTTAAATATACCCATCACACGTAGTAAGGAACAGCACGGTCGACTCGAACCGCACCAAGCATGCGATGGGCCGCAAGAGGTGGGTGGGTGGCATGGAGCTTGAACCAATCGGCAAAGCCTAGACGCACACTAATTCCAAGGCGCGCGCAGCTGCCAAGCTTGCGATCAGGCGGTTAAGTTGATTTTGAAATCAGTTTCTGGAAATAAGGCGAGTATGTAAGCGCCAGGGTCTCTGACCACCTACCAAAACCCCGTCATTTCGAACATGCGCAAGTAGGGAACGCAAGAGCCACGTCATAAGTGGCATTGACGGGCACTTTTATTGGTCAGTAGGCATGTTGGCTGCATGTCTAGACCGAAGAGGGTCTGATCATTGCTTCACTTGCCTTGGCAGCGCTAATGGTGGTTCAGCTGACTAGTTTGCTCACTGTTGGCCTGTCGCTTGCTTCTTGCTGGCCTGTTGGCTTTTCTTGTTGACATGCTTGTTGGTGAACAGAGTTGGCTACATATCCTAGGCCGGATTTGCTCTGGTTATCGTTTACTCTGCCTTGACAGCGCCAATCAACTGTGTAGGTGACTAGACTCGGCCTGTGCCATCATAACAAGCCCGCAAGTGTAACGATGCTGCTCGACCTAATTGGCCTACGTCGCGGGTCGACCGTTTCCTGTGCCATCGATACGACATCCCGAACGTACGCCAGACAGGGTACAGTGGGAGGGCTGCTCCAGAAATTGGTATTGACGGGCGGCCTCACCAATCAATCCGTGGACCTAGCCAGTGCTATTGGATATTCGGCGTTGTTGCCTACATTGTTGACCCATCGCATTGGCCCTTGCTGACATGCCTGCTAGCCAACCTTGTTGGCCGCAAATGCTTGGCTTTATTTTGGTGACATGCTAACCGCTTGTTGGGCTTTGCTGGTTTCTTATTGGCCATGGCCTTCTTACTACAGACCACAGACAGATTGGCTCTCTGCCGCTCTTTTGCAAAGAAGGATCGGTGTCCCTTTAGCGCATGACAATCTGTGCGGGAGCTCTCATACCCAGCAACCAAACACGCCAGAGGCAGTGGACCATTGTGCTTCGTAGAATACGCTTGGGCCAACATAGTGAATAGTGGCCAACAGACACAAAATGGGAGGCCATATGGGAAGCCAGCAAGAGGTAACAACATTTTGCAGACAAAAACATGAAATACATGTGAGCCCGAGAGGATGCGGACAAGAAAAATAGACGAAGCTGACCGCCGAGGGGAGACTGTAAGTACGAAGAACCAGACACGGTGCTGGCACTCACAGAGCCGGAGGTGCTATGCGGGTCGTTAGAGGATAATGGAAGTCGGCGTTGGCCGTCCCGCCCAACAACGGTCGTTCCAGCGGCGACGAATGGGCCGTGCAGCGGGCCGTGGAAGGCCATCTATGGGTCTATCTTTCACCTATGTTCCATTCGTCTTGCCGAGCCTCCGACATCTGAACCGCCTCTTTGGGCCAGGGGGGGTTCGATGTGGGAGACTGACCCGTTCACCGAATCAGAAAGTCTGACAGGCTTCCCCGAGGAAAACGTCAGGATGCGGACGCGCAACGCCGGCACCGCCTCGTGGCAGACACACACATATATGGTGCACCCGGGGCACGCTGCTTGCAAAAAAGAAAAGACAAAGAAAGAAAAAGAAAATCGCCGACGGCGAACCATTGGCCGCGTTCCCTCAAAGAAGCTGCAATGCCACCAAGGAAGAGTGTCGACGAGTTTTTCCGCAGAGGGAGAGAAAAAGGCTCTGAACAGTGCAAGGAGGGGATCAACGATTCTGTTGTACTCAAGCAGCCAAAAGACAAACGCCGAGTGTACTGGCAGTGCTGGAATCATCATGATTATTCGGATCCCTTACATAAAGGTACTCGAGATCTCGGCCGATTTTCTGTATCAGACGGTGTAAGTGTTGTTGGCCCTGCGGATGGCTCGTAATGCGCTGACATTGATTCACTCAAAGCGATGTTGCTCTCTGGTCTCTCTTGGAACCTTCGATTGGCATTATTGCGGGATGCATGGCTACGTTTCGACCACTCTTGAACACTTGTGGAATGAGTACGAGATCGAAAAAGAAATCCTTGTCGTCGCAAAGGGATTTGAGGCGACATGGTAGAATAATGGTTACACAAGATGTCGAGGTTACTAGCTGCTTTGATGGGGAGAAAGCCCGGCCAAGCGTGCTGTCTCCAGGTTGGTAGCATAGGAAAGGATAGACATGGTCTCAGTCACAATGAATCTGATCTGCCTTACAAACATGTCATACAATGTCGATACATGTTCACATAGTGTACTTCGAATATTATATATGTAGGAACATCGCAGTTGCGCTGTGTAATAACAATGCTATCTTTGGAAAGTGTAGGTAATCTGCCGGCCAAACTAGGGAAACTGCCTTGGGATTGGTGGAATTATTAGGAACAGGATGGCGTATGTGGTCTTAGTAGCAAAAGTGTTCCCAAGAGATAGTTATATCACAATACCCCATAAAAGTCACTACATCTAAAGGAACACAGCAGCCGTACCGCGCAACGTCTCCTAAATACCCACTTGGGTTGAGTCTGGATGATTTCTCATCCGCTACTAGGGCTGCGTCTTTGTTGTTCTGCACCACTTTTCGTCTCATCTGTATTATTAACATGATAACTATTGGCTCAAGAAAGATGCGCGATTCGAGTGTAGGTCTGGAGGGCCAATGCGTCGGGGATAGAACCTCTCCACGTTTTGAACACGAGGGGGGGACCGGGGAAGATATCTACGCGTACTGTCTATTTTTCTCGTAGCTGGAGACGAAAACTGAGTACTTTCGCTTGAGGCTCTGGAGTCTGGATGCTGTTGACGTTTCTGCCAAACAAGACAGATGAAAGCTACAACCGCGACTAGTACAGTTGCGGCGCACAGAGTAAATGCAAGAGCCTGACCGGCGATGACGCTCTCTTTTGGCAGCGACGAAGAACGCACTTCAGCGAGTGATTCGGTTGATGCGGCTATTACTGTTGTCTTTGGCGATGGCGTTGATCTAACGGTGGAAGAACAGACACGAATGTACGTAAGGCAAACTGTTAGGGAACACCAGCCTGCCCTCATTGCCTCCGCTTGGTTTTCGGACCAAGGACGAATTTTGGATTGGGGAAGAACACATTTATATTGAGTGGCAACCTCGGACGTTTGACTACCTGCCTGCGACGTAGGTGTTCGAGTGGTGCGAGCACAGCGAGCTGCTATTAAATATGACAAATCGCAAGGTCGTGGTGCGGCTCTTATCACCGTGCTTAGGGCTACCAGCACTATGGACGATCGGGCAGTCCCATTCACTCGAATCCACAAGACAGCTGACAACATCTCCGACAAAACATCCCCCAGTGCTTGGGATCACATTCAGTCAAGAGCTTGTCGCCGTAGCTTAGAGGTGCCACAGTTCTCCCCTCCTGGTCGGATATGAATCACTGACAGTGCTGCTAAAATCGCATTCCCTTACGACATGTAAGGATCAGCTACAGCTTCAGACGACCCGATTTTCCGTAACCTTCAATCCTCCGCATCCGTTACACGCCGCTGTGAGTGGCGTTGGCGCTAGCAATATAAGCTAGTTAATGGTGATGACAGAAATACTGTGGAACCCGGATAACTAGGTACTGTCACCCGTGCGCTAAAAGTCCAACCCACTGAGCTGAATTGAAGTGGACCACCAATTTTCTCACAAATGCAAAGTTACTGGCCATCCCGACTGCAGCCCTTCTGCTTAACAGCGAACAAGACCGATTTGTAAGCAATCACTACAGCCTAATACGCCTCGAAGTCTGGAGACGCTGCCTGAGATAG
>JASUDE010000665.1:0-21870 GCA_034509685.1 Colletotrichum cereale | reverse complement strand
GGGAGACCGGATGAACGGCGGTTTAAATAGCCGCCAGGGGTTGATGATGATTTCCAGCCCCGTGTCCGAGACATGATGACGGAGATGCCGAGACCTTTTGGGGATTGCCGTAAAGGGAGGGGTGTCGAGTCGAGGGTCAGCGAGGGCCTCGTGTTGGCCATTCTTTTCTTTTCCGGTCGAACCATGCTCAAAGACTCGAGACACGGGATGAGTGCTTTGGGCCACGGAGTCCTCCATTTTCCTTTTTGCCTTTTGGTTTCTTTTGTTTGGGGATGTTTGGTGAGACCCCTCGGCGATCTTTGCAGCTCGGGTGAACGAGGTGGGGAAGGTCGGATGCAGGAGAAGCTAAAGCAAGTGCTTATTTTGGTTGACGATGAAGGCGTTCACCGTTTGGTGTATCAGAACGGACGTCCAGGTTGAACGAGTGCGATGCACACACACCGGCCATCACGTCTACTTGGCCCTCGACATTATTAACTTCCTAGAAGAACTAACAATGGGGAGGGGGCAGTGCGACGAGGTGCCTAAAGATACTCGAGTATCATAAGGGAAATGGTATCATCGTGAGTCGTGTCGGGAGCTTCGACTGTAGGCTTGGGTTCCATGATTCTGCTCGGGACGTCAGGGAGTGGGCAGGGATGAGAAGAGTAGGTAGAGAACGCGAGCTGTGTGGATGGGCAGGATGGCAATGGCAATGCGAGAGACTCTGGAGACTGTGACAGGAAATCAGCGAGTATATCGAAGAAATGAGAGAAACTGGACAACCCCGAGAAAGACCAGAAAGAGAATGGACGCGGGATTAGTCCAAAGTGATTTGCCACCGCATTCGGAGTTATATATACCTTCAACCTCGACCTCTCCTGTAGAAGGATCAAGCGGAGACACAAACTCACTGACATATACGCCCTGTGCAACCTCCGTGATCTGCAATTCTGGAACCTCGTAGCGTAGCTTCTGGGTCGTCCTATAGGCTATGGCTCCAGCTTGATCTGGTTGCGCTGTGTGTTTGTATGAACATACGTGGGTGCGCATATGCGTGTGCGGTAAGGAATCTGCGGACCTGTGCTTGTGTGTGCTTGTATGTGCTTATGTGCGTGTGTGTGTGTGTGTGTGTGTGTGTGTGTGTGTATGTTCCATCCCGCGCCCCCTGCTTACACCGGGATCTGCAGGGTCGAGGTCGAAGGACAGCACCGGCCGCGAAGAATGCGAGGATACCTCTGAGCATATTCACAACATACACGGATGAACTGTATGGCATGGCACAGAGGACAGGTTGCTCGAAACTCCTCTTGCCCTTGCATGTGGAAGCGCTTCAGCCTCGCCCAGGTCCGCCGACGGGGTGATATTCGGAAGAAGGACAGAACAGCCGATCCCAAGAGTCAGCAACGACTCAACAGGGGAAGGGGCGCCATGTGTCGGTGTGCCTCCCGCGGTCTATTGTGAGGCCGCAGGACTAGAGACCTATGATGGGTGAGATTGGGGAGCAACAAGGAGGAGGGGGGGCAGAAGCAGTATGACGACGTCGGGCTGACCGCGAGGATAGGATGGCGGGATATCTCTCTGCAAATAAGCATCATGGAACAAAGAGGTGAGATATTAGTCTCTATATTCCCGTCGAAAAGGGTAAGGGGCGGCTGACTCCGATGCTGCGGGAGGACGGGTGGGCGACCGTGGAAGGATCAGACAGCCGCGGCGGAAGCAGGACAAGCGTTCGGGAATGGGAGGGGCGGACGGACGACGATCTCTCTGGGCTGGCGGCCCAGTAGGAAGGATATCCGCCGACCGCCCTCTCTTCTTGACCCCCGCGAGGTCGTAGCCGGGGCTGGACGGCCGCTGCATGTCATCCCGCAAGGCAGCAGAAAGCTCGACGCTTCGGTCCTTGGCTTGGAGGATTCTCCTCTCGCGCACCCGCTTCCCCCCATACAAAGGGAATAATGGACAAGGAAAAACAGAACCGCTCCGGAGAGATTCCAAAGTTTGCGGATAGGCATCACTACCGAGTGACTTGCAGCAGTCCTGGTCGCTCTTCCCTCTAGGCGTTTACCTGACCGACTTTGGTTCATCTTTCATGTGGTCCGTTTTTCATATGCTTCCGTATTTACCGGCCCCCTCACGGGCATGAAGTTCCCTTGAGGATCTCGCATGGAGGAAACGACAACGGGCCTAAGGATACCTAGTGAGTCATTGACAGCGTTAGGCTGTTCCATCTCCGCGGGACCAACAAAAAAAGAAACCATCGCAGAACCGGGCTGACGGGAAGACGGGAAACTAGCGGGATCCGTCGAGCAACCCGTTGGGTGATCCAGGCTGAACCAGATGCCAAACATCCGTTGTCGTCTCTCGGAGATAATCAAGACATCAGACACCAGACATCAGACAGCAGATATGTGTGCCATCCTGTACGGTGTCTTCATGTTTGGGGGAGGGTATGAGTATGGATTGGCCGTGGCCACCGGGCGGAACTCACGGACGGTTACGACGAGGGCGTGATACTATCCACGACCCATATATGTTTACTCTTCGGACACAGTCCTTAGTTTTAGTTGGTAAAAGGACAAGAAACAGAGACACATCCAAGGTATCCCGACTGGTCGGTTTCATTCCTTCTTCCCGCGGCGCTGGGATGGAGGTCAGACCGGGGAGGCAGCCCAGGGACTTGGATGGCAAACGCCAAAGAGCAATCCGGAACGCAATACGGCCCAAAGAAGACGAAACAGAGTCGGAAGCTCCAAGTCTTCAGGCTTACAAACATGTTCATTGCTCCCGCCACTTACATGTTTCTGTTCCTCTGAGAGAAACAAGTCAGAGATAAAAGATAAGAGAAAGGTAGACGAGGTGGAAGAAAAGGTGATGCGTGAGACAGGTTCCCGCGCGAGGATCCCTTTCCCTTTCCCTTTCCTGTGTCAGAAACTGTACGCCTCGGGAAACGGACACAACGGAAAGGCTGAGCGGCACCGCCGTGCGCCGCCCATGTTGCGTTCAACCGAACTACAGCCGAGGACACGGCCAATCAGACATGGCCGCCCCGGGCGTTGTGCGGACGATAGGGCGTGAGGTTTCGACAACCGCATTCCATAGGACGGGCTTGCAGCATTTGGGTTTCTTTCGAGAGTCGCCCGAGGAGCCAGTAAACGGGGGGAGGGGGGGGCGTCTGCATGGATGGAACGGCCATCCGGACCACACACACACAGATACACACACGCAATCTCTCTGACGGTGGATTGATTATTCCTTTCTCGGGAGAACGTCCTTTGTGAGTGGGCGGCGGTACGGCGCGATTCCAGTCGTTACCGGTTCCCCGTTGGAAATCGAGGGAGAAACATTGGACTTGCAGCCGCCACTCCCGTGGGATCCGCATCTCGAGGTGGTCCGAGTAGGAGGGTGGAGGGGGGGGGGGAGGGGAGGAAGAAATGGACTGATTTGGTTGCGCGAGACTCGCCGCAACGCGAGTGCTCCTCTAACACGATACATGTCAAAGGGAAGCAGGATGACGCGTATCTCCGGACGTGTCTCGGAGATAGTTATGCTCTTCCATCCTCCAATGCTAGGTGGTCAGCAAAAGAGAAGAGAGATCCGATATAGTAGCCTTAATAGTTACTAAGCGCGCAAAACTCTAAGTCTTTGTAAGGAGGTGGAGAAGGATCAACGGCTCTTGAAACTCTACATGGGGAAACATGACTTTCCGTGCTGAAAAGAAAAGATCTACAGCTTCCTAGAGACAGGATCCCACTGGTCCCGAACCGACGCGGGGCCAAGCAACATTGACGACGAGGAGCTAGGTCCGAGATGGATCTCCGATCCGAGCGGTCTCCTAAGAAGGAACGAAAAAGAAAAAAAGCAGGGCCCGCCGTCTTGGATGCTTGGTACGATTGCCCTCTGTGCCCTTCCGTCTCATATCAACAGAGGCACGGCAAAGGCGGACGCCCCAGCACGGCGGAAAAACCCTGATTAAGTTGGATCTGGCAGAAGTCAAGATGCACGCCGAGACGTACGAAGAGGGGGGCGTGTGAGATGGCAACGACGAGGGAAGCACGGAAACCCGTTGGTCCCCGTTCGTTCGTCAGGCCCCCATGGGGTTTGATGACGAACGAGTTGGGTCTAGAGATGATGGGGCGGGAACCAGAGAGCCGTACCAACACATGCACTCCAAAGTCTTTGGGATGCCCGATATTCAGACAGGCATGAACGAGCCAAGGGCCGAAGGTCGGGAGCGCTAGGACGAGGACGACATGCCCGACGTTCAGATGTGGTACGGGGGGTCAGTTCCTCTTTGGGAACCCGCAGCAGCAGCCATGCCCGTTGATGAGGCCGAAAAGCCTACGCCCGGATTAGGACGTGTGAGCGGACAGGACAGCACAGCGGGAACCCAGCCCTCCGTCCTCGAAACCCCGTAGGGCCGAATCCGCATCTCACCACCGATCACAAAGGTCGCTGAGACACCCGGAAGACGCATGTCAGAAAGGAAGGAAGATGGGAACGGGGGGCGCGCGAGGATCCTTGACGGCACAAAAGGTCTCACGCCCGGGGCAGCACAGGTAAGGCTGATGAAGAAGAATGTTGGGCGACGTAGCATCACCAGAGGGCGGCGGCGCATGACAGCGTCCTGCGTCTTGGAAGACCAGGAATACATGCAAGCCACGTCTTTGGTTCCCCCTCGTAAGACCACCCACTCGGAGCGACCGCTTCAAAAACATGCGGTAAGAAAAGCCCCGAAGGCTACAGATGCGGCGTGTCATTTTCGAGCTGGGTGCCAAGCTTGGGGGCGGGGGAGGGCGGGTATCAAAGTGTCTCTATATGGTGTCTTCAATCTATGTGACGGTCTTTCTGGTATCATTTCCGAGCGCTATAATAGAGACAATAATACAGTTGCAGCCATGGTAAATAAACAAAGGCCAACGGGGAACAGGAAATCCGATTAGCTCCATCCGCCATGCCGGTGAATGGAGCAGTCGTTGTCAACCTCGGACCGAAGAAGCTGGGTTCGAGGTGTCATCGAGGACATAACAGTCCGAATGAAGCTCCGTGCAACGGAGCTGGGGGTCAGTTCGGTGCAACGGCCCCGTTGAACGATAGCCGGCGATCCACCATCGGAAGGAACGTCTCCGGAAGTCCAAAGACCTCGTGCGTATGCTAAAAAGTCCCGAAGAATGCGGTGTTTAGTGCCTCACAAGCAAGCCCGCAGTTCCCAAGGTAGGCAGACTGAAAAGGTTGTCTTGCAGCTTGGCTGCTCTGTGGCTGACAACCCACACAAGCGCAAGACAAGATGGCTTGAAGTCCGTGGCGGTTCCCCTGAGTCCAAGTGGGCCTGCAGATGGACGGACCCAAAGGGGCAGCTATTTGGAGAACAGCGCTAGTTGGCAGAGGATTTCTTTCGTTGGTGAACGGGGTCCTCCCAAGAGGGTTACGAGGTAATATCGTCTCGACTGGCCTGGGGAATCCACGCCCCTGGTCATAGACTTGTAGAGACTCCGAGCGGCCGTGGGGAAGACACTTGGCAGAGGTGGATATGTCCGCCGCGTCGACGGGTCGTACAGTCTCACAACCTGAGCCCAGCAGAAGAAATGATGGGAACCGCCGGCCCGTTGGAAGTAAATCCGGTCCCCTGTCGAGACTTGTTATCTGGATAACCACGACAGTACGGATCATGATATCCTTACAATGGCTTAAACACACCCCTGGAGGCCAAACGAATGTGGTGGTACAAAAGCGTCATCATTTTCGATAGCTCGTCAATATACGACTAGAAAGTTGCTGCCTGGAAGCTCCTTTCCTTCCACGGCATGGCGGTGTATCTCCTTGGCTTATGATTTTCCTGATATGCAGGCTTCGGCAGTCCAAGGGAGCGGCATCGGGTCAGCAAGGCAGCAAGGGGATGATGGTCGATATGGGCACAACAAGTATCGCAATCGATCATCTGGGAATGTTCTGACCAGGCCTGGTAAGACCCCCATGCCGAATCCAGGCGCGCTAGAGGGACGAAGCAAGGCAAGCCATGCAGGCGTGGTCGGACGTCCGATGGCACAGCCGCAGGAACCGAGTTAGGTTCAATCGCTCCCTGACTGGGCGGTCGTGCATCATCTTTTGACTGTCCGCCTCAGAACCCGCCTGGATGCAAGGTCGCCGTGGATGGGCTGCAAAACACGGGGGGGGGGGGGGGGGGGGGGCGGTAGAAGGCCAGTCAAGCCTGGGTCCAGGATCCGGAACGGCAGCGCATCATCAGACCTAATCGGGCACAGAGTAGGTAGCAATGAAGCAAAGAAAAGCGGTGTCTCCGCCTTCCAGACAGATTTCGTTTGACTGCCGGGCTCAAAGCTGTTGGACACAAGAGGGGGTGAGGTAGCCGATGGCATAGTCCGGATTCACGGGACGGGATGACTCGTCGTTGGCCAATAGGCCAAGGCTGAGACCCATGGCAACAGCTCGTTGCAGACCTTTCTGTGACAGGTTACTATGTAGAGTGACGTTGGTTGGGTTGGTACCTATGGGTGCCACGCAGGGTATATCGCTCCCGGGAGGTGATGTGGTAACGATAAACGGTTGAAGGCAAGCCACCGAGTGTGTTGTGGAAAACGCGATCGACCATTCCAATACCATGGCTTTCCGGTTCATGCAGGGGGCTTCGCTGAGCTGGCCAGAGAGATGAAGGCGGCATGGGCTGACATGGAGCCAGGCTGTTTTTGATCCAACGTTAAGTGAAGCCTGAACAGCTGCCGATTCTCTCGAGGCGGTTTGTCCAGCAATTTTGCCATAGATGGGATACATATTCATTCTCGTTTGAGTTTTGATGATTGACCAACGGGCGTATTGGTACTTCACCAGAGTCATCCTATGTTGTGGCGAGAGCAGTCACGGAAGCCAAGCCATCAGATCTATTTCGGGGGGAGATTGCAGCCTGCACGGGGTGTACTTTGTCTTCTGATAACAATTAGCGGTATTTCAATTTCGTCCGGGTCCCGTTGAGAATCCGTTGATGGCCCAAGAGGAAGTCGAGAATCAAGAAAAGCTAAATCATGTTAGGTAAGATAAGATCTTCCGCTTCGGGAAAGGGGAAGGGGAAAAGGAGGGGGAGAGGGTGGAAATTGGGGGCGTGGATTCTGCCACTGAAGCTTGGGTTGAAGGATTCCATCCCACGCTTCAGATCTGGAGTATGTATTGTCATGGAGGGGGGATAAGGGGGGAATGTCCATGATTCCGTCGTCCGGGGCTTGATGAGCCCGCCCTGATCCTTTGTCACCATCACCACCACCACCACCACCACCACCCCCCCATCACGGCCAAAACGGGCGGGAGGCCGTGATAGTGAGGAGACCGGCTCTGTTGCCCGTAAGCCACTTACTCCCCCCCGTGTTTCACGGTTGTGGTAGGCAGCCAAGTTGGGTACCTAGATAGGTAAGCAAAACGCCCTCAATCACCATGTGGCGACGCGAACATGGGGGGCGACGCTGGCCGCTAACTCAAAGCGCTGGCCCGACTTGTAATTGCAGGCGCCCTAAGCGCCCGTGGTTTAGCAACGCCTCGACCGGCCAGCGGTCAAGTCTGTCAGGCCGACTCACCGGCCACCACCACCACCTTGCCCTCCACATCCACTGGAATGCTTCACCTGCGACACAATGGCCGCTAAACAATCACACCATCTTCTTTTTCTTCCTTTCCCCCTCCCCTTCCTAGCCATTCTTGGCTATGTTTTCTCCATCCCCCGCAGGCATACGGAATGGCCGCTCTCATGCTGATGAAGCGTATTGAACTTTCAATTCGCCAAACACTCCTTCTCCAGCTGTTCCGGTGCGGCGTACCAACCAACCAACCCACGTCCCCAAAAGCCCGTGTGGATCGCGGGAGCCGCAGGAGACGCCAGTTGAGGAATACGAGTAGCAGTGTATCCTTCTGGCGACATGCTTTTCCTTGCCTATGAATTCGGTTGTTTCTCGAGATCGAGGCGCCCAAATGCAGAAGCCGAGAATCGGCCGCCTTCCTATGCTCTCGTTCGGGTTATTGATGCTCAGACTCTCGTTCCTCATCCTTCAAAGCCCGGCAACATGGCGATCTTCGTAACTAGTCCTGGGTGACCGGGAAAGTAAATGCAGGGGCTCTGTCGTGGCCCATCCCAAATACGGGCTTTCGCAGGTCAACACCACCGATTCAGACATCAGTCGCCCTGCATCTGTGTAAATCAACGTGCGCCGGCCGCCGTTGCGTCTAGACGGCCTGAAGAGGCTTGACGTGGTAGTCCGGGTCGGCTTGGCTCTGTGCACTAAGCCCGTCCGTCCCACAACCGCCGACATTCAGGTGAACGGTGCCATTCAATCCGATGCTTCTGTGATGCTTCTGCCGCGTCCTCCTGGAAACGTTGCGCCGTGGCATTGCATTGGTGGTTGATGGGGTTCCAGATGGTGCGCAAGTTTGTGTCTTCACCGGCCGTCCCGGGTGTCCACTTTGCTAGGTACACTGTGAGATGATGCGTCCAAGAGTCGCCCTGGTTTTCCCGGCTGTCCATTGCCGCGGAATATGCGCCGGATGATGAGATGAATAACGAGACCAGGTCTGCACGCCGTAGCCCTGGTATGCATGAGGGTGATGTTAAGGTAGGCGTATCGGCCGACTAGGCATACGCCCTTTTCTCCCACGATCTTGAATAGTCGACAACTTACGCACCCGGCCCCCCCTCCCTATTCCCTGTCGTTTTCCCCACAGCTACTTGATAATCGCGAGGAGAAAACATCTCATGACACAAGCAGGAATGAACATTTACCTATGACATAAGCGCAGGAGCTGTCGCATGTTCCGAGCCATCTCAAAGCTTCAGAACCTTCTGGTGCAAGCGAGAGCGAGAATGAGACTGCATGTCTAATCACGGAAGTTCTTCGTGCCGTGTAGAAACGTAGACCGTAGCCTGGAGCCTACAGCAGCCTGTCTTCGGATCCCGATGTCGGCCGCTACGCTGGCCTTGGTCCCCTGGCCTTGGTCCCCTGGCCTGAGCATTGGCAAGCGTGAGCGATGAACCCATTCGAGTTATCCGCTGAGGCCGTTTGCCGTCGGACCGTCGAGTCGGATCCCGCTTACGGCTTCCAACTGATTCTGGAAAAGGAACAAGCGTGTCAGTGCTGAAAATCTCAACTCTGGATTAAGGTGCCCGAGAAAAGCGCTTCCACATCTCAGCCGAGCTGAGCAAAGGGTCCAAGTGGGAGGTAAAGGCAAGCTGCAGAGGTGTTGTGCTATGTTTGTGGGCGTGTACGTGTGTTGCCGAGCCGGCGAAGGCGGGTTTGTGTGTATGGGTAGGGGTGCTCCGTTAGTGACCGTCTTTGTGCTATTCGAGTGTTTCTGGCCCGGATATCTGCTTCATCGGACGAGATGGGTTCCATTATGGCGTGCGGTGCCTGCGCAGGCCCCTGATGACTTGCTAGTCGCATTGGTTTGGTAATCAAATCCTTTGCACAGAAGCAAGATTGACAGGGGGCGGCGAAAACAGGAGGCGTCTGTTCATGTTACTTTTGCCGCCGCTGTCGGGGCTTTTCACCAAGAGCCGACCCTACTCACATTGAGGCGCGCCGAGTTCTGACCGTCCTTCGGGGCCACGACCCAGGCTCAGGTCAATGTTAGCGGGTGTGTAAAATGGTCGTGAGGTGGTCCACGGTATCTGACGGCGTGGCAAGAGGAGCGGGAGACAGGGGAAGGGAACGATCCGATCTGCGACCCCCCCTTCGACTACGACGGTGTACTGTAGGTATTCGTGTAGTGTAGAAATAAGCGTGCAAGTACCTGGGAAGATCGTGACGAAGTGAACCAGGGCCCCTTGCCTCGACGCCTTACCTAAATAAGCATGGCTGAAGAGGAAGGGAGACACGAGTCGAGGCAGGGTACATGATGCGACGTCTAGCTGTCACAGCACCTACTTAATGTACCTAGCTTTTGTACTTGTACTATTACTATGTATATCCATTCATAGGCACCTACCTACCTACCCGTCCAGCTTTGAAGAGGGGTGAATGCCTTGCGTTAGACTGTTTCTTCGTGTTAGTGCCTGACGGCCCGAAAAGCAAAGCACCTAATTGATGGGAAAGGAGAAGGGGTTTTTACGGAAAATCCATGGGTCCGCACTACACCGCACCGCAACGCACCGCACCGCACCTTCCCTTCTCTCTGACCTTTTCTCCGACCCCAACAGACGGAAGGAGAGACCTTGGGCTGCAGCGACTAACCCTACTCAGAAAGGTAGTCCGTACTAACGCAAGGTACTAATGGGCAGAGCACGAAAGGGGCACGACCAGTTGCTTTTCTAGGTCGAAGTCAGTGTGTGCGCTCATCACCCGGGCCTGCGTCCGTCTTCGATGATTACAGTTGCATATGCTGGCGGACGGGAAGTCCATTCTTTTCTTTGCCTTGATCTGCTTTGCTGTACGATTGAAATAGAAAACCCCGAGATATTGATGTGGCAAGCTGAGAGGAAAAGCATCTCCCGAGTGACTGCCGGACATGGATCCCCACCTGCCCCAATGAAACAGAGACAGGTACGTACCCACTTCGACAAAGAGAGCGGCGTATTCGTACATGCCTAGCTATCTACCTACCTAGGGCGGTGCGCTGCTGCATAGTTAAAACCCATTGTCCTAGGCCTGGGAGGCGGTACGTAACCGAGGCGGCGACGGGAGAAGGACTGGCATCTGAGGAACACTACGAATTGACGACAACACCCTCTTCGACCCAACCAACCACGCAGTACGTAGCTTTTCTTTGCCTTGGAGGTAAGGTAGGTATGTACCTCAGGTAGAACGGCAGAGCAATGGGAGCCTGCCCTCGATCACAATCAATTGACGTGGCTCGAGGTCTTCCCTCGCGACAAAGGACGGAGAAGACAATGGCAAAGTTGGAAGAGAGACATCCGAGGACAATGCAGCAGGCAGGTACGGACGAGTGATGGTTTGTGGACGAGGTGAGGTGAGGAGGAGGAGGAGCCACAGCCGTGGGCCCGCAACCCACTTCCATCCCCCGCCGTAGGGTGGGTAGCTACGTCAATCCTTCTTCTCCCCCCGTCCTTCCTCCGAGATCCACCCAAACAACCTCCGCCTCCGCTGCCATCTTGACCTCCGACAACATTGGAGCCGAATAACGTCGCTGAGGCACTCCATCAACGCCCATCAGCAATCGCATTTCAAATCCTTCCAATCTTGTCGTTTTCCCAACGCCATACACTAATCACGGTCGACCAATTGTCCTAAAGTCTTCCCTCTCAAAAAAGGAGGGGGCGTGGGGCGTGGGGCGTGTCGGTTTCTTTCTATCTCTGGGTTCGTCTCGCTTTGGCAATGTCCTTGGGGATGTCCGTCGGACAAAGCGTCGCCCATCGTCCACCCCCACAACCACAGCCCATAGTCAAACGCCCTTCCACCCTGTTTGTTTCTTCCTCCACTAATTACCCGTGCCCAGGAACCAAACAGGCTTGTGAACCCAGATTTGCCTGATGCCAGGGCCCTCCGCTGTGGGGAACCCGCATCGACGGCTGTGTGAGGCTCTTGACTACAGTCTGCCCGCCCTCGTATTACGGAGTTTCACCAGACCCTTCCTCCTGGTTCGGTGCACTGAGGTAAGGTCCTGAGCTGCGTGGCCGTGTTTCGCATCCATGCTCTGCTTACCTTCTTTAGCGCTCTGGTTGCGGGTCGTTGTGCAAGCCCGAGGTCGTCCGGTCCTTCATTCTGTGTCCGCCGTCCCTGTTGCCAGGTTGACGCCTCTCGAGGATCCTCGAGAACGCCTGACGAGGAAGCCATCAGACTGTCCCTATCGGTCACCATCTCAAACCCGTTTCATACCTATCGATCGTTTTCTACCTGCCAGCGCATCACAGATCGGAACCTCATTCCCTTCGACTGCCCAACTGGGTTCTTCGAAACTCTCCCCGCGGCTCGATGCCTACCTACCCTGGACAGATCGAGTCTGCGTTGTTTAGTATTTCCTGGCCAGCTGCTGGTCTGGATCATGCTAGGGCCGTTGCGTCATGTCTGGTCCAGACGGCCCTGACCTACTTCATGTGCAAACCCGGTTGCTGCTCGCTTCCACCAAGAAACGTGCTGTCAGGAAGACCCGCTACATGGATGCACGATGCGCCGTCTTGCCCCCCTTCCCAAATCCTGCGCACTGCTGTGTCATCTTGGGCGTGTGAGATTGAGAGTGAGAAACATCGGCGCAACGAGCGCGCTCGCGCGCATGCTCCATCTTGCTTGAGCTCCGTTCGAGTTCCTACGCCGCGGCCTATTCTTGTCTTTCCTCCTGTCTGTCCGCCTGCCCGTTCTCTCAAGTCAGCAGAGGTAGGTTGGCGCAAGAAAGCCCGTGTGGCGGCCTCGATCGCCTGCCCTGAACCAATGGGTCTCGACCGATCCGGCAAGACACTCGAATATCACCCATGACCTTCGGTCACCGAGAGCTCTCAGGGCCGGACTCACGCTAGCCATCCGGGCGAGAAAAGGATGGGCAGAATGAGAAGGAAGGGAAGGCGTGTGGGGGGCGTGCGGTACATGGGACGTTTTCCACGCACCCCCTTTCAACTCACCCCCTCCATCCAGCATGTGTTCCATGTTGTAATTCCGCTATCCAGCAGCCATGACATTGACAGCTGCGTTGAGCGATTCGGGAAATGGTCCGTTGTTAGGCTGGTCTGCACACCCTTTACCCGTCCTGTGTCGAGCCCATCTCAATCGTATAAGTTCAAGACTCGCTCCCGCCATCCAGGATTCATGTTCCTACTGCAGCACCGGGAACCTCATCAACCTAGGAAATCTATGTCGACGATCCTTCAAGATGGCCGATATGATGTCTTATCTCCTCTTCGGAGATCAGTCGCTTGATACCCATGGATTTCTCGCCGAGTTTTGCCGTTCAGGGAACCCTAGCACCCTTGCGAAGACGTTCCTCGACCAGGCTGGCCAGGCCTTGAGGGAGGAGATCGATGGCTTGGGCAAGTTGGAACGGTCGAAACTGCCCAACTTCCAGTCACTCCGCCAGCTCAACGAGCGATACCACGCCCAGACCATCAAGCACCCGGGCATCGATAGCGCCCTGCTCTGCATCACCCAGTTGGCTCACTACATCGAGTACGTCCATCCGTCACCCTCCAAGATTCTAACTTTCCCTGTTCCATCACTAACAACGCGGCAGCCGCAACGAGAAGGAGCCTCAAGATGTCACTCCTCACGACCACACATTCTTCATGGGTCTTTGCACGGGGCTGTTCGCCGCCGCCGCCATCGCCTCGACCCCATCAGTCTCTACCTTGATACCTGTGGCCGTTCAGGTAGTCCTCATGGCCTTCCGAACCGGCACTCACGTCGGTTCGCTGGCCGAGAGGCTCAGCCCGCCGGTCGGTCAATCTGAACCCTGGACACACATCCTTCCTGGCCTGAAGGAATCCGACGCCAAAGAGGCACTTACTAATTTCCATGAATCTAATGTGAGCATTCTTTTCCCCGTCACATTGTTCCCGGCTGACACTTTCCGCAGTACATCCCCGTCGCCAGCCAAGCATACGTTAGCGCTGTGTCGGCATCCAGCTTGGCGGTCTCGGGACCGCCTGCCACCCTCCGGGCGCTCGAGGACCAGAACGTCTTCGGCATCAAGCCTACGGCGATTCCTGTCTACGGTCCCTACCATGCATCCCACCTGCACGGCACCGCCGACATTGAGAAGATTCTCCGCCTCAACGACCCCAAGGTCGTCGAGATCTTCGCCAAGAGCAAGCCCCGCTCCGCCATCATGTCCGGCACCAAGGGAATCTGGTTTGCCGAGACCGACACCAAGTCGCTTCTCCAGGCTGTCGCTCACGAGTGCCTCATCGACGTTCTCCAATTCCAGAAGGGCATCGAGGGATGCATCGAGACGGCACGCGACTTTGAGGGATCCACTTGCCTTGTCATCCCCTATGGTCCCACCTACAATGCCGAGACTTTGTCGAAGCTGATCCAGGACCGCACAAAGTTGGATGTACAGGTCCGTCACGGACCCAGAATCCAGAGAGAGAGCATCAACTCTCCCATTGGCAACCATGGACCCAGCGGAAAGTGCAAGTTGGCCATTGTCGGAATGGCCGGTCGCTTCCCTGATGCTGCCAGCCACGAGAAGCTTTGGGAGCTGCTTTCCAAGGGTCTGGATGTTCACAGGGTCGTTCCTCCCGATCGTTTCCCTGTCGCCACTCACTACGACATTACTGGCAAGGCCGTCAACACGAGTCACTCCCAGTATGGTTGCTGGATCGAGAACCCTGGATACTTCGACCCCAGGTTCTTCAACATGTCTCCTCGTGAGGCATTCCAGACCGACCCCATGCAGCGTATGGCTTTGACCACTGCCTACGAGGCTCTGGAGATGTGCGGTTATGTCCCGAACAGGACGCCCTCCACCAAGCTGGACCGTATCGGTACCTTCTATGGTCAGACGTCTGACGATTGGCGTGAAATCAACGCCGCGCAGGAAGTAGACACCTACTACATCACTGGTGGTGTGCGAGCTTTCGGACCCGGTCGCATCAACTACCACTTTGGCTTCAGCGGCCCGAGTTTGAACATTGATACGGCTTGCTCTTCCAGTGCTGCTGCGCTGAACGTCGCCTGCAACTCCCTGTGGGTGAAGGATTGTGACACCGCTATTGTCGGTGGTCTCTCTTGCATGACGAACCCGGACATTTTCGCCGGTCTGTCTCGTGGCCAGTTCCTGTCGAAGACCGGTCCCTGTGCTACCTTTGACAACGGTGCCGATGGTTACTGCCGTGCTGACGGTTGCGCCTCGGTCATCGTCAAGCGCCTTGACGACGCCATCGCTGACAAGGACAACGTTCTTGCCGTGATTTTGGGCACAGCGACCAACCACTCTGCTGATGCCATTTCCATCACTCACCCTCACGGCCCGACTCAGTCCATCTTGTCGAGACACATCCTCGACGAGGCGGGTGTCGACCCCCTCGATGTCGACTACGTCGAGATGCACGGTACCGGTACCCAGGCTGGTGATGGTACTGAGATGGTCTCCGTCACCAACGTCTTTGCGCCTGCTGACCGCAAGAGACCCGCTGACCGTCCTTTGTACCTCGGCGCTGTCAAGTCCAACGTCGGTCACGGCGAGGCTGCTTCGGGTGTCACTGCCCTCACCAAGGTCCTGATGATGATGCAGAAGAATGCTATCCCTCCCCATGTGGGCATCAAGAAGGAGATCAACAAGACCTTCCCCAAGGACTTGTCGGAGCGCAATGTCAACATCGCTTTCCACCTCACTCCCTTCAAGAGGAGAGATGGTAAGCCCAGACGTATCTTCGTCAACAACTTCAGCGCTGCCGGTGGTAACACAGGTCTGTTACTTGAGGATGCGCCTCACCTGAAGGCGGCCGAGTCGGACCCTCGCAACTTCCAGGTCGTTACGATCACTGGTAAGTCCAAGGCTGCCATGATCCGCAACGCCGAGAGACTTGTCGGATGGATCGAGCAGAACCCCCAGACGCCCATCTCCCATTTGGCGTACACCACCACTGCCCGTCGCATCCAGCACTACTGGCGCATGAACGTCGCTGCCTCGGACTTGCCTGAGGCTCAGCGTCTCATCAAGGACAGACTCAAGGAGAATTTCACTCCCATCTCCACTCAGCAGCCCAAGGTTGTCTTCATGTTCACTGGCCAAGGGTCCCACTACGCCGGCCTCGGCAAGGATCTTTATGCCCACTACCGCGTCTTCCGCGAGAACATTGACGAGTTCAACCAGCTCGCTCAGATCCACGGCTTCCCCAGCTTCCTGCCCCTTATTGATGGCAGCGAGACTGATGTGACCAAGCTTTCGCCTGTTGTGGTGCAGCTTGGCTTGTGCTGCTTCGAGATGGCCCTTGCCCGTCTCTGGTCTTCTTGGGGCATTCAGCCCAGCGCTGTCATGGGTCACTCCTTGGGCGAGTACGCCGCTCTCAACGCTGCTGGTGTTCTCTCTGCCAGTGACACCATCTACCTTGTCGGAGCCCGCGCTCAGCTCCTCGTCCAGAAGTGCACTGCCGGCACTCATGCCATGCTCGCCGTCACCGGCCCCGTCGACGCCGTCATGGAGGCCCTCGGCGCGCAAGCTGAGGCTGTCAACGTCGCTTGCATCAACGGCCCCCGCGAGACTGTCCTCAGTGGCGCGGCTGCCAAGATTAGTGACATCTCGTCTCACCTCGGCACTGCTGGCTTCAAGTGCACCCAGCTCAAGGTACCCTTTGCCTTCCACTCTGCCCAGGTTGACCCCATCCTGGATGACTTCGAGACCCTCGCTCGCTCCGTGAGCTTCGAGAGGCCTCGTGTCCCCATCATCTCGCCCCTGCTTGGCAAGATGCTCGAGAGTGAGCCCATCAACGCAGCATACCTTCGCAACCACGCCCGCGATGCTGTCAACATTCTCGGTGGCCTTGTCCACGCCCAGCAGTCTGGCGCCGTTGACGAGAAGACAGTTTGGCTTGAGGTCGGTCCCCACCCCGTCCTGGCCAACTTTGTCAAGTCTTCTTTCGGCATTAGCTCTGTTGCTGTTCCTACTCTGCGCCGCAACGAGTCTACCTACAAGGTTCTCAGCAACACTCTGTGTGCTCTCCACACTGCTGGTATCAACCTTGATTGGGACGAGTTCCACCGCGACTTCACCGAGTGCACTCGTCTTCTTGACCTTCCGACCTACTCCTTCGATGAGAAGAACTACTGGCTTCAGTACACCGGCGATTGGTGCCTCACCAAGAACCGTGGTCCTTCGATGGTCAAGGCCCCTCTCCAGATCGAGCCTGCTAGGCCCAAGCTGTCCACCACCTCCATCCACGCAGTCACAAACGAGGATGTCAACGGAGACATTGCCCTCGTTGAGACCGAGACCAACCTTTCGCGCCCCGACACTCGCCCTCTCGTCGAGGGTCACTTGTGCAATGGCGCTCCTCTTTGCCCCTCCACCCTGTACGCCGATATGGCCATGACCGTTGCCGACTACGCATACAAGATGCTTCGTCCCGACGCTGAGCCTGTTGGTCTCAACGTCGCCAACGTCGAGGTGCCCAAGACCCTCATCTTCGATGAGAAGCTTGACGCCCACGTCCTTCGCACTACTGTCACCGCCAATGTCGCCTTGGGTTACGCCGACGTCAGCTTCCACACTGGCGTTGGCTCCAAGAAGACTGAGCATGCGCACTGCAAGGTTGTCTACGGCAGCACTGAGCAGTGGGCTGACGAGTTTGAGCGCGTCAGCTACCTCATCAAGGGCCGCATCGACGCGCTCGAGGAGGCCGAGAGGCAGGGCAAGGCGTCCAAGATTGGTCGCGGCTTGACCTACAAGCTCTTCACTGCTCTGGTTGACTACGACACCAAGTACCAGGGCATGGAGGAGGTTATCTTGGACAGCAAGACCTGTGAGGCAACTGCCAAGATCAGCTTCCAGACCACGGAGAAGGATGGTAACTTCTTCTGCAACCCTTACTGGATTGACAGCTGTTGCCATCTTTCTGGCTTCGTCATCAACGGTACCGATGCCATCGATTCCCGCGAGCAGGTCTTCATCTCCCACGGCTGGGGATCCATGAGATTCACCGAGAAACTTGATGCTTCCAAGACCTACCGCTCCTACGTCCGCATGCAGCCTGTCAAGGGCACCAAGATGATGGCTGGTGATGCTTACGTCTTCGACGGCGACCGCATCATCGGTATCGCTGGTGATGTCAAGTTCCAGTCAATCCCCCGCAAGGTCCTCAACATGGTTCTTCCTCCTCGTGGACGCGCTGCCGCTGGTGCCGTCTCTTCTGCTGCCGCTGCCCCTGCTCCCAAGGCCGCCGCTGCCTCCAAGGCGGCTCCCGCCAAGGAGAAGAGTGGCAAGGAGAAGGCTACCAAGCAAGTCACTGCCAGCAACCTCAAGGCTGTCAACGCCAAGCTTGCTAAGCGCTCTGTCGTTCAGGACGTGTTTGACATCTTGGCCAAGGAAGTTGGTGTCACTCAAGACGAGCTTGCTGACAACATCGCCTTCACTGACTTGGGCTGCGACTCTTTGATGGCTCTGACCGTTTCCGGCAGGATGCGCGAGGAGCTTGATATTGACATCGACTCCCACGCCTTTGTTGAGTACCCAACCATCGGCGCCTTCAAGGCTTTCCTCGCCCAATTCGAGTCACCCGACCGCAAGGACAGCTACGTCCAGGACTCTGGCGACTCCAGTGGCTCCGTCTCCGAGACCCCCGAGCTTGAGTCTGACTCCAACGTCACCACTCCTTACGAGGAGAGTGACCGCTCGGTCAAGGGCGACGGCGATGAGGCAGGCTGTGATCTCCAGAGCATCCTTCGTGACACCATCGCCTCGGAGATGGGTGTCGAGGTTGATGAGATTGTTGCTGCTCCCGATCTGGCGGCTCTGGGCATGGACTCTCTCATGAGTCTATCCATCCTCGGTACCCTTCGCGAGAAGTCCGGTATGGATATTCCCAACGACCTCTTCGTCACCAACCCCTCTCTTCTGGAGGTTGAGAAGGCACTCGGTGTTGGCCCAAAGCCCAAAGCTGCCCCCGCCGCTCCCAAGCCTGCGAAAGTTGCCTCGGCCTCCCGCCGCGAGAAGGTTGAGCCAACCCGTGAGATCAATACTCACCCTGGTAACACCACCGCCTCCATCACCAAGCCCCCTCCTCCCAGGGAGATCGTTGACAACTACCCTCATCGCAAGGCCACCTCAATTCTGCTTCAGGGTAGCACTCGCACTGCTACTAAGAATCTGTGGATGGTACCTGACGGTAGTGGTTGCGCTACTTCCTACACCGAGATCAGTCAAGTCTCCAGCCAATGGGCCGTCTGGGGTCTGTTCTCCCCCTTCATGAAGACCCCCGAGGAGTATAAGTGCGGTGTCTACGGCATGGCCTCCAAGTTCATCGAGGCTATGAAGGCAAGACAGCCCAAAGGTCCCTACTCCTTGGCCGGTTGGTCTGCGGGCGGTGTCATCGCCTACGAGATTGTCAACCAGCTTACCAAGGCCGGCGAGAGTGTCGAGAACCTCATCGTCATCGATGCTCCCTGCCCCATCACCATCGAGCCTCTCCCCAAGAGCCTCCACGCCTGGTTTGCCTCCATCGGACTCCTTGGCGAGGGAGACGACGAAGCTGCCAAGAAGATTCCTTCTTGGCTCCTTCCCCACTTCGCTGCCAGTGTTACCGCCCTCAGCAACTACACTGCCGAGCCCATTCCCAAGGACAAGTGCCCCAACGTCATGGCCATCTGGTGCGAGGACGGCGTCTGCCACCTTCCCTCTGACCCTCGCCCGGACCCCTACCCGACGGGCCATGCGCTCTTCCTCCTGGACAACAGGACCGACTTCGGCCCTAACCGTTGGGACGAGTACTTGGACATCAACAAGTTCAGGACCAGGCACATGCCTGGCAACCACTTCTCCATGATGCATGGCGACTATGTAAGGCTCTCCCCTCCGTCCACTACTCTATCTTCACAGTACTAACAATCGACCCAGGCCAAGCAACTCGGACAGTTCATTCGTGAAGCACTTTGCGAGTAACGAACCTCATAGCGAAGCATATGATCCCAAGCATTGCAGGATATAGATGGTTACACACAGGACATTACATGACACGCGAGCATGATATGAGACTGACTTTATTTTTCCTTACATTGTCTATTTTCTTTCTTGTCATCATCTTTTCTTTTTCTGTCTTGACACTGGATATCTGCTCCCTGTACAAGTTCGACACCACACATCTACGCTTCATTCCTTATTCACGTCGATGGTGGAGGACACCGGAGGAGGATTCTACTCACACGAGGGGCGTAACTGTCTCATAATGGTCTCTATTTCCTTATCTGTCACGATCTGCTTTTTTCTCGTCTCTCCTTACAACCAACCAAACATGGCTTTCGGTGTTTTAGTGTTTCGATTATTGGAAACGGTTCATAGAATGTACGCTGTTGCCGTACCCACCATAAGATAGCAGTACTTTGAGTTTACAATACACAGAGTCAAAATTACTTTTCCCTGCTCCGTTTGTTCTGACATTCTAAGCTCCCGATGCGGCCCGGCCTTGTCGCATCTAAGACCACACCCTCCCTCTATCTGCCTCCGATTTGTGCCATTCTCCGTCTCAAGTCTCAAAAAAGTTTGATGACCTACCGTACCTGATCTGGGCGCCATCTCATCTCATTTTCCCTTGTCGTCGCCACTACGTCCACTCCCACTCGCGCGGCTGAGCCGTGACGGGTCCCTTCTGGATGCGGCTACCACTTCGCATCAGCTTTCATGTGTAGTTCCTCCCTCCCCTCCCTCCCAAGTAAGGGTCACAGTCCAACGTGAAGTGCGAAGCTCTGACCTGTTCAATAGGTAGCCCATACACCACTCACTCACTCACTTATGCATAACCGTCCCCCCTCCCCACGCTCTAGCTGCTACAACGTGTAAGTATACACGCAGGTATATTTCAACATGCTTCTTCTGGCGTCCTTCTCGCGCCCCTCCCCACTTTGGCTTCAAACACGACAAGACGGGTCCCACCCCCTTCCTGTGTCGTCATTCCACCTCCCTGTCCCTGTGTTCCTCGCTGTCTGCATGCCCTTCTTGGGATATTTTAGCGTTTGGATAAAAAAACACATGAAAGCTCGACATGAGTAGCCGTTTTCCGCTTCAGTCACCTTGTGAGGAGGGGGTTCCGGGGTGTACCCACGCTCAGTCTCCTTCGCCCGCGTCAGCCTCGCCTCCGGGGGGATGCTTCGACGTGCCCCCTCCCCCCCCCCCCCCCCCCTCTCTCCCACAGGTAGTTGACCCACGGGAACGTCAATTTCGATCAGAGGCCTTGCTCAGGAGGGGTTGCGATCTTGATTCGTCACCCTACATCTCGTCGCTACATCTTCTGGCGCCTTCTACGCAGCTCTTGATGGGTATTGGTCGGCTTTTGCTACCAGTCTGTCTGGGGTCATCCCTCTAGGCCTCACACCTCCCCTCCCCCCATCGTGGCCTTGGCCCGTACGACAGGTAACTCGCGGCCGCATGCCGTCCCTTCTCGACCTGGCGGATGACATGCCCTTCCCCCCTCCCCCTCCGCCCCAGTGCTCGAACAACCTTCCTCCCGTTGTCAGGTTTTTGTCAAGCGGGCTATTCATCGAGATGATGGCTTGCACCCCGAACACGGCGACTCTCGCAAGCCGGCAGAGCTTGCCTGTCCCGTTTTCGTATCGGGGCTGTTTCTAGGATATCCCCTCGCCACCACACCTTTTGCACAGACCGACTGCATGCTGTCCACGCTGTCCGGTGTCTTGATAGTTTCTTCCATCGCTGATGACGGTGCGCGCCGCATCGGTACTTGATGCCAACAATAAATGTATCACTCGCCAGCCAGTCTCTCGACTCGCCACTGTTGGCATTTGTCCCAGAACCAAAAAAAAGAAAATCCGGGTTGAGAGAAGCCGGCACGGATCGACTCGTGTGGTCAACTTACACAGGAACGTCGTTCCCGATGTCCACCCCTCCCCCCCCCCCGCGCCCAAGCCTGCGCCGGTCGTGTCGTGATCCTCACAGTCCTCTTTCCCCTTTCGATAACCCCATAATTCACTGGAACGCCCATCAACGACTGAGGTGGGGGAGGGGAGGGGATTGATGCGAGCTGCGACACCCTCTCGGCAGGGGAGACACATCCCCCACGTGGGAATCCGGTCCAAAGTCAGCCGCAATACCTACCAGACTGTCGCAGTGGCCCCACGTCTCCCGCGCCCATCTGGATGGGCGTTCGATACGGACGCGGGACGACCCTTCAGCCCTGTCTTCCCCTTACCAAGAGAAGAAAAAAAAAACACAGACGGGATGCCTCCGGCAGAAGGAAAACGGCACGGGGCTGAGGACCCGGCTCCTTATGTGTGACGGAGTCGATGATGCCCA
>JASUDE010000664.1:0-21879 GCA_034509685.1 Colletotrichum cereale | reverse complement strand
TCTGATATTTGGTTAATTGACGGGTGGGAATAGCTTCACTTGACTAAGTTAGTTGAGCGTTGACTTGTTAGCGTTGCTTTGAGAGCTACGCTGCACCCAACAGATAAGTTATGGATCTTGCAAACCTTGTCGTAGCGTTTTGCGCTACAACGAAATATGCTTTGGAGTTGCTGCCAAAGGTAGCCAGAGTTTTTATGTCATTGAACGGCACCCTTAACACAAATACGTTCATCCCAGAAACCCAGGATCAGAGTTTCTTCGTCGGCAATGCACATTATCTGGCCGTCGTCTCAAACCCAGTCTTTTCCATACCATACAGGCCGGACCATTTCTCCTCGGGCCCAATCACTTACATCTCCGCACTTTCAACCAATACGACGGGAGAAGAGCTTCAACAAGTGATCAACAACTCATTTAAACAGGACGATGTTTTAGTTGAAGGCTTTCTCAACGATATCCTCGTCAGTGTTGGTGGCCCCGAAGATCTCGATGTTTCGGTCATTGACTATTTTGGTAGTCTTGGATCAAACATCATTTACGCTGGCGCCGAAGGGCCGAGTACCTGTGGAAGTTCAACATTGACTCCGTGCCCTCTTTTCGCGATAAAAGTTGGGAACAAACTCTCTGTGAGCAGAGTTCAGCTGCTCTACACCGATACGTACAGAACTTTTGTAACTGGTACCTACGAGTCGAATGGCACCTACAAGTCCTTCACCCAGACCACAGCAAACTGGGGATACCCTTTGATACCTGTCCCCTCAAGGCTCTACAGCATTGAGGACAGAAGGCCCTTGGCAGGCCAGCGCATCGGTGTCAAAGACATCTACGATCTAGAAGGCGTCCAAACTACTGCCGGCAGTCAGGCATACGCCGCAGTCAATGGCGCCGCTAAAAGAACTGCGCCGGCTCTCCAGCGGATTATCGATCTTGGTGGAGTCCTCGTCGGCAAGCAAAAGACGGCACAGTTCGCTTCCCCTGCGTACCCCTGGGACTGGAACGATGAGTACTACCCCCGAAACCCTCGCGGGGACACTTTTTTGAGCTGTTCGGGCTCCTCATCCGGAGCGGGCTGCTCTATTGCCGCCTACGACTGGCTTGACTTCGCCATCGGAACCGATACCGGTATGTCAGTCCGGCAACCAGCCGCATTTTCCGGAACCTACGGCAACAGGCCCTCGCAGGGCATGGTTCGCATGGAGAATATCGTAACTAATGCGTACAACACTGATACCGCGGGGGTCATTGCTCGCGACCCTGCAAAGTGGGCTTCCTTTGCCAAGGCTTGGTACCATCCGTCACTCCATGAACAAACGTCTCTGAATGGCCTGCCCGCTCTGTCATTGCCCGACGATCGTACGTTTCCGAAGCGTATCCTGTATCCAGCCGATCACCTCCCGCTGCAGAATCCTGCTGCCGAGGCCATACTGCAGACGTTTTTGAGTGATGCATCGACGACTCTGGGTGCTGTTGTAGAGAACTTCAATCTGAGTGCGACTATTGAGGATATGGCTAGCCGACCCCTTCTGGGGGTTTTGGATGATCTGTTTGTCCTTTGGACACACGATTTGATCAAAGAGACCGCCAAGCCTTTGCTGGCCAAACACGCTCCAGTCTTACCCCCGCTTGATGAGCCCTACCGCCAGGTCTTCCACTCTTTGACCGTCAAAGACGAGGTGTATAAGGCGGCCATGACAAACCGGACTCGTGATGCGGCAGCCTGGCACGAAAAGGTCCTCTTTTCCACCGACGAATCTTGTTCAGAGGCGATCCTCATCTACGACATCGGGACTGGAGGGCTTCCGTCTTTCAGGGAGCGAGACCTCAACGATATGCCGGGCGCTGCGCTGCCCGCAGACCCCACAGGCCCTGGTGCAGCTTCGATGGTCTCCTCATACTTTGGTGATGTTGACTATACGGTTCCCATCGGACAGGTTTCCTACTTCAGCAATGTCACCTACCAGGTAGAGATCATGCCAGTGACGATTAATCTTGTAGCGAAAAGGGGTTGCGACTTTGTTTTGTTCAATATGATTAATGAGTTGGCGCATCGCGGGATTTTGAAGACTGTGTCAACTGGACAGACTGCCTTTGCCAGATAGGCTCGGGCTTCAATGTAAAATACTCCGTAGGATTGAATCACAGTGTGGTTCGAAGGAAAGATTCAGGGCCTTATGTGTGTTAGACAAAAATGCAGCTACTAAATCTCATGAACTTACAACACATCGGATCAGCGAACCATGAAGTCTCCGCAGGTGCCTTTTCTTTACCGTCTCAAGTCTTACTGCTTTAGCGTGTTCTTAAATCGAAGTTGTCTTATACTTTTGATGTACATTAGTTATCACAAGCTCGCTATTACTTACTGTTAGAGAGCAGTCAACTTCGTGTAACTCACATCTCAAACTTTGGTTAGACCGCCTTAATAGCAGAATTAGACATATCAGCCTGCCAAGAAACCGGCTGTACAAAGGGGTGAGACCAGTCTACGCACTATACTAGAAGGTTATTACATATACCACTATTCATACACTACACTACTTCTCAATAATGTCAGTATAAGCGGAAGTAAGTTAACGTACATACGTAAGAGCGAGTCGCCCATTATGGTAAGCCGCCCTGGATCTTGAGGTCCTGCTTACCTATCTCGAGTATAAGCTCATTCAAGGTATTGTAGGTATTTGCATTCTCCAAGGATATGAACTTGCGGATGGGATTCGTTCCTTTCCCCCCTAGCATCGTTATGTACGAGTGACAGTTATCTTTGTGTATTCAAGTAGAATGGAGTTAGAACGGATGTATTGACATCTTTGTAATGGTGAGGTGAAACGACTGTATGGCGGTGAATGGAGCATCTGCCTAACCGTCTTGTATCCTTGCGTTGGCAAGTCGTCATAGAGCTGTAATGTCTACTTTCTATTGTTGGTGTAAATAGCTGAGATCAGCATTGCCACCACTTGGCAGATAGCGGCTCAATCCTCTATTCGCGAAGGCGTGCATCAATAGCAGAGGTCGCCAGTATAAGATGCTTATTCCACTAACAGATTCCCGATCAGCTACTATCTGTTTCCTGTGCAAGCAACCTGCTCACCCTACTCACCCCGATCGCGCGACCTTAGAGTGGCGGGTGATCAGGCTGCAGCCGGGACACATACCGGGAGAGTGGCATTCTTCAGTTGGTCTTTTCCCAGTCTAGCTGAGGAAATTCAAGCCACCGTGGCACACATCCCTGCTCTGTTGCATCGGACATTAAACACTCGGCTGCGTCGGCGGCGTCGCGGTCTAGAACCGGCCCAATCCGTCATTTCGCTTGGAATGGACTAAGGCCTCTCCTCCCGTGTCCGTACCAACCAGGGAATTTCTTTCACTCCGTGTCCGTAGCCGTGCTGTTTCGTGCCATACCGTTTGACCGACCGCATAGAGACGATTCGGACCGCCTAGGCCCTTCGCCCTTTTCCCCCGAAGCGGCGTCATGGAATCTCGCCAACGCAGCCCTACCCCGCTATTGAAAACGTGTCGCACATGTGCCCATGCCAAGATCAAGTGCGATCGCACTCAGGACCCGAACGTCTGCGACAGATGCCTCCGTCTGGGCAAGGAGTGCACCTACGCCATCGCCCGCGGCCGCAAGCCGCCGGGCCCGCGTTCAAGGTAATGACGTCTCCGCTCTTCTGACGCCGCGCATGGTCCACACCGATGCTCACACACGGGACAAGATCCAACAAGCAGCTCCAGCTTCCGGAGCGCCCGGCCACAAGCGCGACAGAGAGCCCCTCGGCTTCCGAAAGTATCACGTCCGACCAAAGCCGGACGCCGCCGCAGCCTGTCTCTTCATCTGGCACTACAAGCGACCCGCAACCGCCGTTACCTAGTCTACCTGGGTATGGCGCCGGCTCGCACGATCCGTTCAAGGCTGGCCAACTATCTCTAGACAAGGGCCAAGACCTCCTTGATAGATTTCGCGCCAGACTGACGCCCCACTTCCCGTTCGTCATCATCGCGGACTCGGAACATGTCAGCAATTTGAGACAGACCAGACCAGCGTTGTGCCTTGCACTTCTTGCAGCATCGTCGCATGACGATGTCCGGCTTCAAAGAGCGCTTGGCCAAATGTTTAACGAGCTTGTAGCGGCGCGTTTGGTATCCGGGAATTTCACCTGCTTAGACGTTCTCCAGGGGCTGCTCGTCCACCTTGCCTGGTAATGAGACTTCACGCCTCTTTCGTCCTTGACACCGGGACTAACATCAGCTTCAGGGCCCACTTCCAGCCCAGACCGAAGAGATACTCACAACATCTCCATTTGGCGATTAGTATTGTCTCCGATCTGCGCCTGGACAGGCCGAAGAACCCCCGGCGTTGGAACATCGAGGGTATGAGTGCGTCGTCGCAGGATACCGTCGAGTCGTTGGACGAACGTAGGACCTTCCTCGGAACATACTATCTTTCATCCTGGTGACAACTTCCCCCGGATCCCCATAGTTTCATGACTTACATGGCTGACCAGTATAACATTCAAGTACAAGCATAGTGCTCCAGAAGCTTCGCATAGTCACCCTGTCTAGTTTCATTACCGATACAGCGGAACGACTGGCTCAAGTAGCAGAGCATCCCACGGACCGGTATCTGCCCTACATAATCCGCCTGCAACGACTCGCCGAAGAGATTGACGATGTCGTCAAGAATGAGTCAATTCTGGATCCCATGCAAATACAAGCATCCGTATCGGATGCCAAGGAAAGTGTTGCCGCTTTCAAAAACAGCTTAACCTTCCCTCTCAGTGATTGCCGTAAGTGAAAACGCACAACAGCTTCAACCTTTGCTGACCAGTCTCCGATAGCGCTTTTGGTTCCTCAAATGCACACGATTCAGCTCTGCCTGAACCAGTTATCTCTACCAGAGGCCCCTTTCGGGTTGGCTAACCCGCAGAATGATTCATTGCAACGTCTCATAACCGGCCTGTCAGAAAGTACCGTATCCGCGAAATCTCTCGTCAGCGTTCTCCTTCATACACCTCCTGGACAAGAGGTCTACTTTCCCAACATCGTTTGGGTGATGCTTCATTGCGGCCTCACCCTAGCTGCGCGACTTGACCTCCTGGCTGCAGACCCTAGGATAGGTTTCATGGCGGAGCATTTACGTCAATTCTCCGATATTGGCCATACCATTCGCCAGGTCGTTCTCAGACTCGAGTCTGCAAGTTCCCCAGACGTAGACGACCGGGGTGATCGCGATAGCTTCTATCACTTTGCTATCCGCGCAAAGCGTGTCGAGAAGTTCTACTTGCAGCAGCAGAATCAGTCTGCCAGCCAACAGCAAAATTTCTTACCTCAAACTACACATGTAACTATGCCAGCAACCACGGCAGGCTTTACAACCATGGGCACACCCACTTCGGACTTTTCGATAAACACCCAAAGTCTGGATTATTCACTCCCGCCATCAATGTTCGCACAGCCCGTTGCGCCAACCGACGAAAACGTGTATCCAAATTTCATCGCACCGAACCCCCGCGCGATGAACCCAACTGCCGATTTCAGCGTGGACGCTCTCTCGTTCTTGCCTGAATCATTCATTCCGTTCAGAAGCTGGGGCCCTGTGGTGGAGAGCGCGGATACCGGGGGACTGCAGTTCTAGCGTGATCCTTCGGATAGGAGACGGACGGAATGCAATATATGTCACAATACAATGGTGGGACCGGACACGGAATCGGCAGCTGATCAATCAGCAATATGTACAAGGTGACGAATGGGCCAAGGTATTCTCTAAATTCATTCTCAGTTGTGGAGTTTTAAAGTTATATCGCGCGGTATTACTTTTATTGTCAGTGGCCTATGAGGCTGGGTAGGCATGGGTCTCCGTGTCCGTAGTTGGATATCCTAGCACTTAACAACGATTTGTGCAGAATCCAAACTTTGCGAGACTCAAATATGAGGTATAAGACAGACCAAAACCTTTTCCTGGTGCAATCTACTCCCTCATCATCTCAATTCAAAGTTGTGTCTTTCATATTTGCTACCACCATACCACTCGCAAAACCAATATGCGCCACACTACCTATATCGCTTCCGCAGCGACCCTTTTGGGCCTGAATTCCAATGCTGTGGCACAAACTCCGGCGTATCAACCATGCCCGTTGCTGAGAGCCTATTATCCGGCGCCGACGATCAACAAGCAGACCGAGGCCGTAAAGGCCCTCGCCGCAGACTTTACGTTACTCTTTGACCAACTCATCGAGTCTGGTGGTTCTGAAGACTTTGGCCAACTCACAGCTAACACCACATCCTTCTCGGTGGTCTTGTTCTCTGGCTCTGAAGGCGCCGGTGAAGACTCTGTCTTCTTCGAGTACCACCACATCGCCCCCAACGCACCTGTCAACTCGATTCTCGACAGCAATACGGTGTTCCCGTTGGGTACCCTAACTCAGCTGTTCACTGTTTATTCGTGGTTGGTGGAAGTTGGGGATGAGCACTGGGGTACCTCGATTACCACACTCTTGCCAGAGCTCACAAATGCGTCTCCAACCGATCTATCTGTGAATTGGGAAGAGATCACTATCGGTGCATTGGCTGGTCAAGTATCTGGGCTCGCCAGAGACTGTGAGCAACCCCCAAGACCGACGTTTTTGACCTGTTGAAAGCCTACTGACTACTGTCGGCCAGCTTACGCATGTGTTCTTAATCAACCGTGCAACCGTACAGACTTTTTACAAAAGTTTAGTAGTCAAGCGCCTCTCTTCCTGCCTGACACGACCCCCGTCATCTCCAACGCTGCTTTTCAACTACTGGCACTGGCACTGGAGAGCCAGTATAACAGCGGTAGCACAGACAATGAAACATGGACATTCGACAAGATCCTCTCGACTGGGGTTTTCAAACCACTGAACATGACCAACAGCGGCCTTCTGGTATCAGAAGAGAACACACAAATCTTTGCTCAAGATTTGAACGCCTCTGCAGTGGGTGAGAGAGGGTGAGCATTTATTCTAACGGGTTTCTGCTCAAGATACCGCTCAAGTTGAGACTGACGTTATAAAGCGCGCTTGCTATGTTCTCCACCATCTCTGATCTCGCACGCGCCGGGCACGCCATGCTCAGTTCCCGTCTTATCTCACCCGCCGCTACTCGCCGCTGGCTCCAACCTGTGGCCGACACATCAAACCTGCGTAACGCCGTCGGCCGCCCCTGGGAAATCTACCACGCCGGCCAGCGAGCAAATAGCTCGATTCTCGATGTCTTCACCAAGACTGGCTTGATCGGGCACTATGCTAGCTACTTTGGTCTCGCTCCAGACTTCAACGCAGGCTTTGCCATCCTGGCGCACGACACGGAAGCACCTTGCGGCCCAGATTTGAATGTCTACGCGGACATTGTATTGCTGGCCATTGCGCAACTTCAAAAGCTTGCCGCTGCTGAAATGGCGGCTCGATACGCTGGTACGTTTGAGGGGCCGACTGGTACGGCCACATTCAACATCTCCGAAAATAGTCCAGGTTTGCTTGTCTCGAATCTAAGGGCGGGCGAGACCGATCTGCTCGCTGAAATTGCTGCTGCTGCGGGTGTCAAGATGGAGAACCTTGACTTCCGCCTGTACCCAAGCAACGTGGCGACCGAGACACAGCATCAGTTTGTAGCAGTCTTTCAGGACCAAAGTGCCCCTGTTGATATGGGTACGCCCACCTGCATCACTTGGCAGAATGTTGGGGCTTTGGGGTCAGGAGTCGGAGTCCGCTTTGTGTTTGACATGAATGAGTTTGGTCAGGCTACTAATGTCACTCTCACGGGAGGATCTTTGGTGTTAGCAAGAATAGCTTGACTGAGTACTGCACTACACGGCATTATGGCTTTGCAACAGAGACCAAGAAGGATGCATACTAACAGGGCTGTTATCCTTTAATACTAGAGAGGCGTCTTTCGCGACCATTTATATTACTTAGCATATTGCATTCGCTTACTCACTCTCGCATTCAAGTCGTGTATGTCATTCACTATCGGTTTTACTAACACATTCTTGGTCCAAGTAACAGAAAAAAAAAGAGCTTTTCCATTGTATTCCGTGTTTTCAGCCTAGCAAAGAGTAAATTCTAGCTGGTGGAAGCTTCTAGGAAAGAATTTGGATCCCTGTGCTGCGGGGGAAAGGGCCTGTTTGACCTCTAGTGAGTGATTACAAAAGCCAGCAAATAAGATCCAGTGTATGGACTGCAAGAAAACGTATTCTTGTATACAGACCAAAAAACAAGAATGGGACCCAGTATGATTCAATGTAGTCTACAAGTGTGTAATCTCGAGCATTATGATTCTTTGTTGACCTCTACCGAGGTAAGATAAGTTTGAGAGTCAAATACTTAGTGTGCTGCAGCCTTCAAGAATCTCTCACTCCTAGATACTCATCTTCTCGTCGATTCGTTTCCGCCAACTTCTACCCCATAGTGCCACAGCCCAGACGCTCAATGCCCCGATGACCAAAAAAGCTGCTGAAATAGTACTGAACCAACCGACGCCGATCTTCTGAATGGCTGGAAGCACTACGGCCGATCCAGCGGCGCCGAAAAGATATCTCACCATGAAGTTGCCTGCTATCACTTCCGCGCCACGTCCTTGCATCACATCCAGACAGTAAGTGTTGAGGCTTGGAAAACAGAATAGCTGCGAGACTCCTCCGAGAAACATGAAAACCACAGGTACGGCGACGCCACCAGCACGTTGTTGGACAGTCCAACCATAAATAAGCATGCAGCCTGGAAGAGCTGCACCGAGGAAAGGCAAGCAGGAGCGAAGTCGGTCTTCGGAAATCCGTCGTCCGCTCCGCTCTGCTATCCAGCGTCGCACCGTGTAATCCGCGTACCGCCCACCGACGAGCGTACCAGCCAAGTACCCGCACCCCGGAGCAAGGTAAAAGAGACCGGATTGTGCGGGGGACGTAAGAGAAAATCGTGGGTTGAGAACGTATCGTATCGGAGTAAGCATGCCGTACATATTCCATACAAGCGAGCCACTGCCAATCCCTACCAGTATAAGATTCGGAAATCGAAAGAGCCGGATGACTCTGAAAGGATTGGTCATTCCCCACAGTACGCTGGCCTTTTTGCTTATCGGTAGCCCCTTGAGATCGGCGCTCTTGAGTTCCTGTAGAGTCTCAGGCATGAAGAAGAAGGCGCCTCCCAGGCCAACGCCGGCAAGGGCAGTTTGGAGCCAAAATATAGCGCGCCATGAAGTGTAAGTCACGATGATGCCACCAAGAACTGGGCCGATGGTCGGCCCAATCAAAGTGCCAGACAAGAACCATCCCATGGCAGTAGCGCGCCCTGTTGGATGATACAAGTCGCCGATAACAGCAGGACCAGTGACGAGGAATGAGGTCCCGGCAAACGCGGTGAGCATCCGGAACACGAAGAACGTGGCGACATTGGGGCTCAGAGCAGTACCGATAGAGCACCCGAGAAACAATGAGGCGGTCACTATACACGTCTGAGTTTTTCGATTAGCTCTTTGACACATGACTTTCGATTGCCAAACGATAGAGATTTGAGTTTCTATGCTCATTCGAGACACGGCTTACCCACTTCCGCCCGTATACTTGGCTCAGAGGCCCCCAAAAGCATGGGCTAACAGCCATGGAAACAAGATACAACGCATTGCTGAGACTGATCATGTCTCCGGTCGTCTTGTACTCCGCGGCGACTTCAGGCAGCGCCGATAGCACTGCCGTGCTGGAGATAGGCGACAGTAAGCCACACCATGAGACAACAGCGACAATTATGTGCTTGCGATGTTTGGAAAAGCGGTTGTAGACTTCGTAGGGGACTTCTACATTGGATTGATGCCGCGAGACAGGGTCGTCTTCAAAATTTAAGACTCCTGAGGGCAATTTCGCTAGGCTTGGTTGCTCAGTACTGTCTATGATACGGTGAGTTGCATGTCTTTGCTAAAGATAGCTGGTTCCAAACTGACCTCTGGTGTGAGTTTTTGATCTCGCAGGAATAATATCCGCATACTCCTCGATATCCTCATTACGCCGATCCGACGAAGTCCTTCGGGAAGAGTCATCAGGCTCTTGCATGCTCTTGTCGGTGTTCATTAGTTTGTTTGGTATCTGGGATCCTTGGTCTGATTGCGAACATTCATGAAAGATCGTGCTTGAATCGAGGAAGCGGTGAAATTGTTTCTCGTGGATAACGTATGTGGGCCACTAATATGACGCCGATATCCGTTTCCATCTGGGGCCGAATCGGCAAAGGGCCGATGCTTGGCGCTGGGCATCGGAGACTTGTGCCTCTCGGAAAGGTCACTCAGTTTCTGGGTGCCGCTGAGATACCCCGACCCCGCAGGTTCCGAGTCAGGTTTTACGGCAAGACGACATTTGGCCGGCATTACACAGTCGCCTCAGACTGCTGCTTTAGAAGCAAGGTCAACTCCATTATAGCGCTATGCACTCTACTAGAATCAGTACTATGAAGATCAAGAGTTGACCTCCGAAGTCGGGCCCGTTGTGTAACCGAGATGGAGTCTCTGTCTACGAATACCGGTTTCGCTAATGCTGTTCGAAACGCTCGCACACCATCCAACAATGATTCTTATCTGTCGGCTATCCGAGCAGAATCTGAAACTGGCAGCACACGGTTCCGCCAATGACAATGATGATCAAGTGGGCTTTCTCGCATTGCCACCATAAACCCGCTGGGTGGGTTTCTTCAACTGCAAACTTGGGGTCAGGTCCAATTGATGCGGGCTTCGTAGTTGTCAAAAGTCGCGCTACCGAGGAGCGACTTTCTGGTTGTTTAATTTCTGATAGTCCGCATTAATTTGGGGACGACTATTCCAGACAATCCACAGAAGTCCCCATTTAGCTCTGCTTCAGCCGGCTTGACATCAATCCGACCTTGCGTATATTATGATACCCCTTTGAAACCTGCGAACCAAACCGCTCCGCGAGGCTTGCTCCGATTGTCACACCGAGATGAACAATGCTTTCGGACTTGAAAACGAAACCCCGCCGACAACCGGCCTTGCCGGTTCGGTCGGGCTTAGCAACAGGACCGGCGGTCGTTGATATCGGAACCGTAAAGTTTGTCTACCGACGGGCCGTGAAGAGATTACCGGGATGATAGTTCATGGTGGTGGGGTCTCGACCTCGGAGTTAAAGCTCGAGCGGGGCGGGAGTAGAAAATCAGGTTAACCCTTACCCTAGGGTAACTACTATACCTAATATAAGTTTACTGGAAGCAATTAAACAGCTGACTGCTGCAGTTGACTGCTACAATTAACTGCTGTAACAAACTACTATAGGTACTATAGATACCATGAGTACCTAGGTATAAGAGTACGGCATATGCTAAACGTATGCTACACCCTCACACTAAACGCACTGTATATACCCCAACCTGAAAACTCGTTGCGATTCATTCTTCATCTTACAATTGTTTAGGTTCCGAACGTATTTCATTTTGCGTAAAGCCGGGGCCTGGTACACGCATTTGCATGTATAGTTCAGGTCGTCATCCTGCCGGTGAACGTCTTGACGGTGTCGTCGCATTCCCTTTGGATTTACAAGCGCCCCGCAGTCGTTACATATAGAGCGGCTAGAGGTGTCTGTGTAATAGTCACTGTGAGTACTCACACCATCCTGGAGGGAGATAGCACGATAGGAGCAAAGCCTACATGTATAGGAGTATCAAGCAGGCTGTATCCGGTATTGCTGGGCCTGGCAGTGCTGCCAGAGATCTCACACTCAGGCTTGAGCGCGGTAATTTCTGCGTTGGCGGGTACCACCTGCTCAGGATCCAGCTGTAGAATACTCGGGTCTTGCTATTAGTGCTAGAGCAGTGGGCATGGTGAAAAGTTGTCCCTAGGGGCACCATTGGCCTCAGAAATATCGAGCGCGATGTCGGTGTCGGTGCCCGCTGCTTCCTCGATATCTTAATCGCATCCCTTTCTATCGAAATGGGACTTCATCACTTTTGGCTCCGCTCTCCTTATTCCCTGCCGCAGCCTTAACGATGTCCTCTGTGATTACAATCTGATCTCCCTTCCGGTCAAGAAGAAGACTCATCACTTCAACCCCATTCTCTGTGTTTCCTGCTGCAGCCTGGATAATGTTCTCTGTAATTGTGATCTCCTTCCCTCTCTGGTCAAGAATAAGTCTCATCACCTCAAACCCGTTTGCATTCCTTGCTGCAGCCTGGACAATATCTTCTGTAATTGTAATTTGGTATCCCCTCCAGTTGAGAAAGAGCTTGATCATTTTGGCCCCGGTCTTTGTGTTACCTGCTGCGGCTTTGATGATATCTTCTGTGATTGTAACCTGGTCTCCTCTCTCGTCAAGAAGAAGCCAGATCACCTCGACCCCGCTCTCTTGCTTCCCTGCTACGGTCTTAATGATATCCTCTGTGATTTTGATCTGGTGTCTTCTACTGCTGAGAAGTAGTGTAACTATCTCGTCCTCGTTCTTTGTGTTCCATGTTGCGTCATCAGTGTAATGTTTCAAATCTGTTGGAGCGGCCATTGTCTGTCTGGTATGCCATGAGGCAACTCGTGCATACTCATCGAAAGATGCTAGGTTTCTGTTCGGGAACGCGCGAAGGTACTCTCTTATCACTGGGATATCCCTACTGGTAACAAGGAGGCTGAGATTTAGCCTGCTGCCTGATCGATCTCGCCAGAAGGTCTGCTTGATTTGCTTCAACAATGTTTTCTGTTCGTTATCTGCGCACTCGTCAAGGCCGTCGACTACGCAGTACTTACGGCCAGTGGCTGCGTCTGCGCATGCGTTCGTGAACATTGCCCAAACATCATCGAATGACTCATACACATGAGCCCCGCGCTCCTTGAACTTGGGGAGGACGTGCTTGATTAGCTGCGGGCTCTGCTGCACTAGTTGCAGCAGGAGCCCACGGACAATGTTCGAGGCGGTATAGCGCGTGTCGTTACTCCAGTCGCAGAAGTAGTACGCAAGTGTCTTGTTCGGGGTTTTGGAGAAGGTCTCTGACAACGTCTCTGCAATGAATTCGGACATCACCGACTTGCCATATCCTGGGAGTCCGTAAAGCCACAGGACGTCCCTTGGCGACGATGTTGCCTCTGGTGTGTCGCCGAGCCAGGCGGTCAGTTCGTCAGTTCCTAGGATCCAGCTGCATGTGCCTTTGGTGCGGTAACCTTTCTTTGGCTTCAACGCTCTCATGTCCCCGTATGGATCGGTAGAGGAGAGGACACGGAGACAGTCTTTTGCTTCAAGTTTTCTCCTCAATTCCATGAGAATGGGGTCGTCTTCTGCTTCCGGAAACCGCGTCGTTGGCACGGTTTGAGCATAAGGTTGGCCAATACAAGAGACGGGGAACAATATCCGAGCCAAAGCATGAAAAGGAAGAAAACCCTGCTGTTGCCTGGCAGGACCCGCATCCGGGAATCATGGTACGATGTTGGCTGTGTTGCTCGTCGAGTCTATGGGATTCCAGGCCCATATCAGAACTTCTCACGACGTTGTGAGTAATTACACGGCTCCATTCAAGGGAGGTAGTTCTCAGGTGGCAATAAGACCCTAGCTCAGCCCGTCCCGATTCATGCCGGCCATGAGTTAAACCAGGCTCCCCCTGCCCAGCCCGTCGTCGACCAACATTGCACACTCACTGGTTAGATGTGGGGGGTGCGGAGCGGGTGATGGACGTGCAAGCATTTTGAATTTTGTGAGGTCTGACGGCTAGAGCCCGGGTATGCCAGGGTTGATGGGTTACATGGATGTTGCTCGTGCAGGGCCCGGCCTCGCTTCCGTGTGCAGACAGGGTTTTGAAGCTGTTGGTCCTGGCCCCGGTCACAGGTCGGAAGACTCTCCGAAAAGCTCGTCTATGCCTCAATGCCAAGATGCGGTCCATACTTTCAGCCTCCAATGATTTTCATTCATTTACGACTTTCTCTTTCTGGTTTTAGCCCGATATTCTGAATCGTGCAATGCTAGTCCCGAGAGCTTCGCCGCACAAACCCAAAATCCTGGTTCAGGGGACTTCTGGAAATGAGATGACAGACGTTGACACATCGCCGCAGCCGGCCCGACCGACGACGACATGGTAGGGGGACGGCAAATGCACGACCGTTCCGTTGTCCCACCACCGACATGGTTAGGCAGAATGGCTGGTTAAATCGCGCTCTGGTTCGAACCATTTCGATGGGTTAATCGCGCTTACCGAGCGTCCAAGATGGACGTGCAGACAATTTGACATCTGAGTCCGCGTCGTGGGGCCGTTGGGCTCAGACGCCGACGGTATCATCCGAGGTCAACGGAAACTACTTTCTCCATACCTTTGAGCTAAAATTTTAATTCCACGGTAAGAAGACTGTCGAACATCAGGGTGTCTCAACTGCACCAGTATTCAAGCCTGAGAAACACAAGGTCTATGACTTCGGACTGTAATACTGCCGCTGATGAAGGAGTTGGTACATTATTCGCGACGTAGGCCCTAAACGCCGGTTTCTGCGGTGCACATACGATCTAACCAAGTGTCCAACAGAAGAAGAGTAGTTAAAGAGAGTGGGCAATAAAAGTAGATTTATTGTTTTTGGGGTTTTTCTTTTCTGGTACAGCGTCTGCTCTGACTCTTTTGTAAACACCTCATCAAAATCACGAAATTCCCCCACGTTCGTTCAAAATGATGGAAAATGGAGTGATGCGGCAAGCCATCCAGCCAAAATCACGAACACCGTCCAAATTCGGGTTGGCTTCATACAATGTCGTTAGCTCAGTAAAGCTCTTCACGAGAAAATGTTAGTCAAGGACTTGGTCTCTCAGACTCACCAGCCTTCAGCCAAGACGGAGGATACCCGGGAAGGGACCCATGGCTTGGCTTCAAGACGGCGATAGTTGTGATGAGGGAAACCGGCGGCTAATCACTCGGGCGGGATGGTTCGTCCTCAGATATTCGCAAGAAATTGAGGTTTTCTGTATATAATATGTCTTTCACAGTCGCCATGATGCCATCGGTTCGCTTTTCACTCACTCATGCACCAGCAGCTCAACTATTTGCCTATTCGTTTCCACTTAAACCCTTCCACTCCTTCTCGAACTGCAATCCACTCCTTCTCCAACTGCAATCCATTGCAACATGTCGTCCTAGTTTATCATTCCATATCTCGGCATCGCACTGCATCTCATGCCGGTGGAAGCCCAGTACAACCAGGACTGGACGTGGCACGCCGGCACGAGTGGTAACCCCGTACCAAAATGGCGACCCGAGAACACCGGGCCGTGGCTCGACGTGGTAGGATTCGGCGGCAAGGCTGTCTGGTTAGAGTACAACTGCTACTGGATGCCCGCAATTTGTCAAAACGCTCGCAACTATCTCAACTCGCCCGCTGGACAGAACCGCAACTGGCCGACCGCCTTCACCTATGACTTCGTGCCGATCCGGGGAAACGAACACCGCAGGGAAGCAGTCTGCCCTCAGAAGGGAACCCCGTGGAAGGATTCTCACAGCTGCCCTGAAAGCGATCAGCCGACCGTCATGAGGTCGAAGTATCCGGCCTACTTGGGGAAGTGGCACCATACCGAGCTCGTGTCCCCCGCCTCCATCCCTGTCGATCTAACGATCAAAGCCTGGCAGCCGCCGACCGGAGGTAACCGCGAGCCTTCGGGGCTCAAGTACAGCTGCGATGAGTTCCCTGCAGCAAAATGGATCGAAGGCGGCGACGGACTCAACCACCAAAGCCAGTCCACCAAAACTAGATGCGCAGCTATCGGTGACGGTAAAGGCTGCAGAATTCATGGGGAGCAGAACTGGCAAGGCCAGATACACGGCGGCCTTCGCTGGACTTTGAAAAACACCTTTAACATCCCAAATTCGCAGCACGACAAAAAGGTTGCCATGTTCTTCTTTAGAATGTCTAACGGCGGCTATTCAGACCCTGCGGCCCGCGTCATCATCAACGATGCAGGAACGGAGACTGTTGACCGTGAGGTGATTCCGAAGGTGGCAAGGTCTACCAACGTGACCAAGGTCGACGCCAGCACGCTGGATATCGTCCAGTTTTTGAACTGGGCAAACAAGGTGACCGTGGAGGAGCTCCTATCAACGCACTCAGTCCAGGTCAGAGACTTAACCCCGTCCAACAGGACTCAATCAGCCGATTGGGAGTGAAAGGACTATAATAGGGAGCATAGAAATTTCCTGTACGTAATTTCGGTTCTCTAATCACCGCATACACTCTGTTCTTGCACGCAACATACCTCACCTACTGGAGTGAGTGATGCTATGAGACGAGGGTGTCCGAACTTCACGTTGATACCTAAAACCCCCTTGATTACGTCTCGCCTTGCGGCACGCAGAGGTACCGTCTATCCATACTTGCATGTGTATCCTTCACAGCCCTGTGATATACAGCCAGATGTCGATGAGACAGAGATACTGATCGTTGTGGTTAGGGAAGCATTGAGATTGTTTTGGGGTGCCTGAAATTCCAGCCGCTTTACCCTTGCGTACAGGGATATGGGGTGAACCAACCTAAAGAAAATCGAGTCTGCACACAAGCTGACAATACCCCCCCCCATGTCCACCCGAGAGTACCGTGCACGATAACTGCGATAAACCTCACATTCTAAAGGCTGCAGGTTTAAATCCAGTTTTTCTTAGATTTTCTAGTTCCAAAACGGCTCCGCCGGGGTGGGTTGGAATGGTACTAACCCACCCTGCTTCCTACGCTGCGCTCCGGGTCGGGATGGGCCAAGACCATCCCTTTGGCCTCAAGATAGTTGTGTTTATCACTAAATCCACTGTCATGTGAGGTTTATCGCAGTTGTTGTGCACGGTACTCTCGGGTGGACATGGGGGGAACAATGTCAGCTTGTCTGATCACTCAAAGAAAATCTGGTTGGGGCGGATAATGTCTATATATCCCTGTCAATGTTAGCCGAACTAATCCGTGTAGTACCTTTCTAAGCTCATGTCTGCCCGCACCATACTCTTCCAAGTTGTGCCACAGTCAACCAGCCGGCCACAGTCGAACGCTTCAGACACCAACGCGATTGCCCATCCCAAGTACCCACAATGTCCGCTCAAACGCCATCTGCTACAGAGCATATCTACGAGCCGTCCAAGGTGATCGAAGGGGCGACCTTGCCGAGATCTGAAGATCTTGAAACATACCACCTGTGCCCAGAAGCCGGACTCATTGTGTGGGCTGTCCCCGGACCACTCCGCGACATCGCGGTCTTGGATATCACTGCGCCCCCTCCCGAGGCCTTCGCAAGACAGCAGCCTTTCGCCATCTTCGGGCCAAACGACGAGCCAACAACCTTTCATCCCATTGCATCATTACCCGCCGTATACCCTCTTGTCTCTGGTTTGACTGTTTGTGTCGACCACCTGGAGGAATTCATGAGCGAATGCGAAATCATGTCCGAGCAGCATGAGTTTGAGCCTGGCAGCGAAGACAGAGACACCAACGAGTACTGTATTTGCGAGGAGTGCAAGGAGCACCCTTTTTTGTTATACAAGCAGCCGCCAAAGCTCTACGTGGAGGCCAAGGGGAAGCCATACGTGACCCTTGGAGACGTTGTGTTGGCTGTCAACGGCTGGATCCCCAAGATCTGGCAGGACATCCTCCTTGCTGAGAAAGCAATGTTCGACGAATACGGCACGCAATGGCCTCCTCTGCCCGCAGACACGAAATTCTGGATCAATGGGCCGTTTCTTCCGACGGAAATTATGCTTGGGCGTCAAGAACCTACGGGTTCAGGAAGCCTCCGGGGCAGAGAAAAGTATTGGCAGGAGTGCATTAGCGTGGTAGCAAAGCGGCAAAGTGAACTTCGGGATAAGGCTATGTAGTGCTGCGACACATATCTCGTGAGCTGATGGGAAGCGCTCCGCAAGAACTTGGCAGCGACAACGGAAGTCGTAGGCAGATACATATATTCTGAATTACATCTTAAATAGAGCCGGGCTGTAATGTGGATAGACTACCACTGCCTTAAGTGTTTTCTATATTTTACCAGTCCCTTAGTCGGACTTATAAACCCGTGCCTTTTCTAACAGAAGACCTTTATAACCTTCCCTCCTATATATTTTTCTCGCTTAGTACTATTAGTACAGGCTATATGTTCTATACTAACTATACTAATAGTTTATTTCCTATAACCTATATACTTTTTAACCTCTCTAGCTACTATAGTTCTAGTTAAAGCTACAGCTTAAGGCTGTAAAGGGTCAGACCCACAAGTAGGGTTTAGTGCTGCAGCCAATAGCATCTCAGCCTCTAGTCTATGCGTAACGCAGAGGGACTACCAATTAAGCCAACACGTCAAAAGGTACGTAACAACAAGTCGCTCACTTGTCGTCTAGCTACACTTAAGTAGGAAGGAGCAACTAGGCGTCTGGCCTGTAACATCTGCCCCCCTTTTACCCCCTGCCCCCTCTACTAGTTATAGACTCACAAGGCGGGTCTTACTCTAGGGCTCCTACCCTATTACTTAAGTAACGCTACCCCTAGGCCTATACGCTTCTCTACACCTAATTACAGCCTATTAGCTAAAGCTCTAATTTAACTACTATAAATTAAACCCTTAACTGTTAGGGTAACTTATTATATATAAAGGGTTAGACCTATAAGTAGGGTTTAGTACTATAGCTAATAGTATCTTAGCCTTTAGTTTATACGTAACGTAGAGGGACTACTAATTAAGCTAATACGTTAAAAGGTACGTAATAATAAGTCGCTTACTTATTATCTAGCTATACTTAAGTAGGAAGGAGTAACTAGGCGTCTAGCCTATAATAAAGGCTTATATACTTTATTTAAAACTAGTTTAGTATAATAGGCTAGGCCTATATAAAGCCTTACTAGATATTATAGCTATAAGCTACCCCTAATTAGGCTTACTATAGAACCTATAATACTAATAATCTAATAGCTAGTATAGTATAGCCTTAATTAGACTAGTAGTAAGGTAGAGATATACTGTTTTTCCCTTTTAATCCTTATCTAAGGATACTTATAGTAGTTACTATAGCCTATTATAAATATACACACTTTAGACTATTATATTATCCTTAGATTATAAAAACACTAAAGTCTTTTATACTAAATAGTTAGTTTATTTAGTAAAAACAGCTAGATTTATATAATTAGAGATACTAAAGCCTTTTTCTAAAAGAAGTAATCTAATAGAGGCTAGAGAATAAAGCCTTATAGCTTAGTTAAAAAGGAATTATTAACTAGAATAGTTTTAAAACCTAGAAACCTAATTAAAGTAAAACTAATTAGTAGTGCCTTACCTAGTCTTAATAAAACCACGCTATAGTTATATAATAGTCTAAGGTATATATATTTATAATAGGCTATAGTAACTACTATAAGTATCCTTAGATAAGGAATAAAAAGGAAAACTATAAATCTCTACCTTACTACTATATTAGGACTAGACAGTTAGTCTACTAGCTAAGGGAGTTACGTAAGGTTAGAAGACGTAGGCCTAAGATAAGGCTTACTAGGTAAGCCCTAGGGGACTACTAGCGTCCTAACTAATAGGCTTAGAATATATTGATTAAATAAGGGATAATTATAAGATAGAAAAAAGAGAGCTACTACCTACCTAAAGAGAAGGGGGTAGGTAGAAATAATATAACTAACTAACCTTTACTTACTATTAGTAACTTTACTACTTTATATAAACTTAGCCTATAACACGTTTCTACCTCTACCTAACCTTAGGTATACTAACTAGTAGAGTAATAATAGTATTATAGCCCTCCTAATAGCTGTTTTAAATCTAATAGGAATATCTAGGCTATAATAGTAGTAAAGTATTACACTAGTATCTTATAAAGTAACGTAGTATAAAGGTAAAGTAATATAGCCCTCTTAGTAGCTATTCTAGATCTAATAGGAATATTAAGGCTGTAATAGTAGTAGAGTATTACACTAGTACCTTGTAAAGTAACATAGTATAAAAGTAAAAAATAATAGAAGTAAGTAATAATAAGGAAACTAAATAGAAGTTATAAAATAAAAGGTAAGTCTTAGAAGTAAGGTATTATTATAGTTAACCTTCTTACTAAAGGAGGTTAATAGTATAAAGAATTATATACTCTATAGGTATATAAATATATATATACCTATAGAGATATCTTCCTCTAGCCTATCTATTTACCTTATTTTATAATAAGTACCCCCCTTTAGAAGAAACACTTATCCTAAGTATACTAAAATATAAAAAAAAAAGTTACTATTAATCTACTATATTATCTATTACTTTTCTTTTATATTCTATATATTTCTTTTTTACTTATTATCTTTAAAATTAATTCTTATAGTATAGTACTTCTTACTACTACTTTAAGCTAAAGTAGCTAGTAAGTTAGGTTAGTATATATACTTAGTAATACGCTAGGGAATTATAACTAATAGGGCGTAAGTAGATTAAGAAGCTAAAGTAAGTGTATAAGTATCTCTAATAGTATTAAAGAGTTTCTTTTTTATACTAGTAACCTTATTAACTAAGGCTTTAAACTTATTACCTTTAAACTTATTAAAGGTATTAAGGTTATTAGCCTTCTTATTAAGTAGGGTAACCTTCTAAGTTAGCTTCTAAAGTTAGTAGTTAAGGCTATTAATAAGGGCCTTTAGATATTTAGATTTTTTAGCCTTCTTATATAAATTCTTAGTAATTTAGTAAAAACTATTAAAGTACTCCTTAATAACTAGCTTATAAGACTTAGTAGTAGCTACTACTATATTAGTAATCTTATAAGTAACGTTAGCTTTAGTAATATAGTTATTAACCTTTACGTTTAAATTAGTAATATAGTCTTAAATTATATTAAGAAGAATAGTTTAGCTTTAAGTATTATATATATATATAATCTTTAGAATAAAAATTAAGTCTAATTACTAAAGTAGTAAAAAAGTACTTATAACTTTAGAGTTACTTTATTTAACTTAGTATATAAAGGTAAAGCTAATTAATACTATATGAAAGAGAAGGTTACTAAACTAAAGCTTATTCTTTTTATACTTTAAAAGTATATTCTTTATAGGGGTAGTAATACAGCCCTCCTAATAGCTATTTTAGATCTAATAGGAATATTAAGGCTATAATAGTAGTAAAGTATTATACTAGCGCTTTATAAAGTAACGTAGTATAAAAGTAAAGAATAATAGAAGTAAGTAATAATAAAGAAACTAAATAGAGGTTATAAAATAAAAAGTAGGTTTTAAAAGTAAGGTATTATTATAGTTAACCTTCTTACTAAAAGAGGTTAATAGTATAAAGGTTTATATACTCTATAGGTATATAAATATATATATACCTATAGGGATATCCTCCTTTAGCCTATCTATCTACCTTATTTTATAATAAGTAACCCCTTTTAGAAGAAATACTTATCCTAAGTATACTAAAATATAAAAAAAAAAGTTACTATTAATCTACTATATTATCTATTACTTTTCTCTTATATTTTATATATTTCTCTTTTACTTATTATCTTTAAAATTAATTCCTATAGTATAGTACTTCTTACTACTACTTTAAGCTAAGGTAGCTAGTAAGTTAGGTTAGTGTATATACTTAGTAGTACGCTAGGGAATTATAACTAATAGGGTGTAAGTAGATTAAGAAGCTAAGGTATATACGTAAGTATCTTTAATAGTGTTAGAGAGTTTCTTTTTTATACTAGTAACCTTATTAATAAAAGCTTTAAACTTATTACCTTTAAACTTATTAAAAGCATTAAGGTTATTAGCCTTCTTATTAAGTAAGGTAACCTTCTAAGTTAGCTTCTAAAGTTAATAGTTAAGGCTGTTAATAAGGGCTTTTAGATACTTAGATTTCTTAGCCTTCTTATATAGATTCTTAGTAATTTAGTAAATACTATTAGAGTGCTTCTTAATAACTAGCTTATAAGACTT
>JASUDE010000663.1:2134-21940 GCA_034509685.1 Colletotrichum cereale | reverse complement strand
TCCACACAAAGAAGGGGTTTGCTCTTGTTCCTCTCACTGGGTTGATTGTAGCAGCTGCCTCACAAAGTACCGCAATCAGCTGCCTACCCGGCCGTTTGTCAACATGAGTTCAATAGTCCCCGTTCGGTTCGGTGGCATTTGAAACATGGCCCTTCAGAGGTCACCAAGATCAGCACCTGCCTAGGCAAGCTTTATGGTCTTGATGGAATGGGACGACATGGAGATGGAAAAGTGTCCGTCACTCCTTCAAGTCTTCAACACGGTGACTTTTTCCCTCTCGTGACGGCCTCCCTCCCCGCATCTGACCAAAGGAGTTGGCCGCGCTGTGCGCGATTTTCTCTTTCGCCCGCAGTACAAAGGAATACATCGGCGGCCGCTTGGCCTGGGTAGCACCACACAGCGGACAGGCAGCGGCCGGGCCTCGGCGGGCTGTTAGGCGGCACAGTACGACCCTCCATTGGCGGCACGGCACTCGCGGGGGTCTCGCCGTTGATGGCCAAGAGGCGGAGATGAAGACGAAATAATCCGGAGTTTGGCGCGGTTCGGCTGACGTCCTCTGCGCACCGCGGCCACGCGCGCCGCTGGAATGCAGGTGTAAGTACTTTCCGGGTTTGTTGCTTGGTCACTTTCGCATTTCGATGTTTGGTATAACCGGTTCGGGTCATCGGGCTACACTTAGTGGCGGCGCGTTGCCAACGGGCGCATGTTCTTGTCGATCACTTCAGTTGAAGGGAGCAGCCAGCACCAGAACAGCAAGCGGATCGGACATGGGGCAGCAGCCAACACGCCAACGCGGTCCTTTGCGCCGACTGAACGAGGCGGCTACTGCGCAGGGAGCGAAATGCACCGAGGTGCGTCCTCCCTCTCCCCCCCCTCACCCGCCCCTTTACGTGAAATCGAGGGCGCGTATGAAGTCGAGTGAAGCATCTGTTCCGTCCCCACAGCGGCGACCGTGGGGGAGCGCCGGTGGTGCTCCCCAGACCAACCAGCGGAGCACGGTCTTGGACAACTATTCATATATATGTACCTGCAAGGGGCTTACATACGTGTTACTACGTACGTGTTAGTACACTAGTGAATACCTCCCGTGGGGCGGAAGATAAACACAATGTGTGTGATTTGTGTAGTATATGCTCTGCGGATTCTGGTCTTCACTCGAGGGACACACCCTTTCGTGGAGAACTGGGCGTGGAGCCAAGGCAGGCCGCTCTGCTGCAGGAAATATGGACCCTCGAAGCGTCTACGCTTGAGGAACCCCAGCATCCGACACTGCGATTGTAGTTTATATACACACGCCGTCCGTCTTGGGCGGGGATGCCCTTTAACAGCAGAAGCTTTGATGGAGACTGGAGAGCGAGATTTCATGCACTCCGCGCCGTCGTGCGTCCCTTACTCCGTACAAAACGCCGATCGGTACTAGATAGAGGCGGAGGCGGAGGAGGAGGAGGAGGAGGGGGGTCTCCATCCCTCCCCGTGGAGGGGTAATAGTGTACTTACAAAAGGGGCCTAGGCGGCTGGAGGGGATACTTGGGAGACTCGAGGCTCTGACGATCGATCGACCTACCTCATCGCGATTCCTCGCCGTGTCCTGCAGGCTATCGAGGACGGTCTCCCGACCATCCGCGTTGGGGAGGGGGGGGGGGGGCTGTGATATGATCGTCTTATGGGACTGCCGGGAGTTTCGGGGGGAGGGCTCGTCCGATCGCAGACGGGAATGCCCACGACCTGATTGCAACGTGCCGCGTCCCACAGTCGCGCGAGCCGGTCAGCTCCCATTCCCCCGTCTCCGTCACCTCATACCTACGCTGCCATCATTCCAGGAAAGCTTGCCAGGTAGAGTGTAAGTGGATGTAAGAACTTCCGCCGCCAAACATGTCGGGGACTCGAGGGGCTCAGGGTTCCGAGGCTAAGGTGATCGGCAAGCTGGGTGCTGGGCTCTGCGTCGTTACTTGGTGGGCTGGGTCTCTCCTCCGCTGGGTAGCTAGCTACCTCTCTCAGTTCTTGGGGCTGTAACAAGCCGATATGGCCTTTGCTCATCTTCAGGAAACTTGTATTGTATGCCCAGCAATGTTCCTGATGAGACGACCATCACAGCCGTATTTTGTGCCAACCCTGGTGCTGATGGCCCTCCTTTACAGTTGTAGTTGTCTGCCCCTTCGTCGACTTGGGAGTCTCCGGTGTTGCTCGAGGGAGACGCATAGCCTTGATGACCTTGATCGTGATGCTTCACTTGACCCAGCATTCATTGGCGACCGAGGCAGTGGTCGCTAATTTGGCCTGATAGTGGCAACATCCAAAAGTTTAATGGCTGGGTCGGCCGGTTGTTCTGAGTGAAGTGCTGTCTCTCAAAGCTCGTTGCGATACTATGGCGAACGCACGGAGGATTCATGTATTGCTGAACAAACCGTACATCAAGCTGTCGTCTGAACCAAGGTCGGGCCGGCCTGCTTACAGATATTTTCCGGGAGATGATGCGACTTCAAGACCTTGACGCCGCGGAACAATGTGTTCCTAACCATCCTCCGAACCCCTTATCCGTACCGACACCCGCGGATTCATACGTTGAACGAAGTGAGGATTGCGTACTCCGGCGATGTCGAATTCGGTCCCTGTGGCAGGACGAGTAAGCCCGGACAGCATCGCCCTCGAGACCCAGATAGCATGCTGCAGGGGATAAGAAGAAAGATCGGATTTGAGTTAGGATAGTCGTCAAAGATGAGACCAATATAGCGGTTCTGTCTCATGCAAATGTCATAGGGGTAAACATGAACTCCACAGGGGCCTTGTTCTACTCAAGGATGTGTAAACGTCTTTATTGAACTTTTTTACTGCCGGCTTCATTTGTAATGTGGATATGTCTTCACACCCCTTCTTTCCAATTTTCAAGACTACCAAAGAGAACAGCAACGGATCGCACATTAGTCATTACAAGTTGGAGTACTTCTTGAAGGCTCCGATCAGGCCACCGGTAGAGACGTCGTGGCCTTGGCCGTTACCAGCCTCGTCGAGCTCCCTATAAGATTTGGTTAGCAACACGGCTCCTCACAGAAACCTCGATGGGATAGCATCAGCACATACTTGAGAATCTTCTTGGCAAGGGACTTGCCAAGCTCAACACCCCACTGGTCGAAGGCGTTGATGTCCCAGACAGCAGCCTCGGTGAAGGTAAGGTGCTCGTAGTAGACGATCAGAGCGCCCAGCTCGGCGGGGCCAATGTGGCCACCGACCAGGATGCTGGTGGTAGGACGGTTGCCGAGGAAGATCTTGTGGGGAACAAGCTCCTCGGGGGCACCCTCGGCACGGACCTCGTCGGCGGTCTTGCCAACCATCAGGGCCTCAGCCTGGGCAAAGTAGTTGGAAGCAAGCATCTTCTGGTGGACGCCGTTGGCAAGGGGGTTGTGGCTCTTGGCGGCCAAGATAAAGTCGGCGGGGATGAGCTTGGTGCCCTGGTGGACGAGCTGGAAGAAAGAGTGCTGAGCGTTCGTGCAGGGCTCGCCGAAGAGGATGGGGCCTGTTATGCCGCGTTAGTTTCTCGACTGGAACCTAGCACCCGATATAGCTTCTATTTACCGGTGGTGTACTTTGCGGGGGTTCCGTCCGAGGTGATGCTCTTGCCGTTGGACTCCATCGACAGCTGCTGGAGGTAGGCGGGGAAGCGGTGGAGGTATTGGTCGAAGCTATCTTGCAGATTAGAGCAATGATACCGGGTTCTGGGCCGTGATTTCCACTTACGGAGCAACCAGGTGAGTCTGAGCCTGGAAAAAGTCGGAGTACCACACGCTGAGGAGACCGCCGAGGACGGGGATGTTCTCCTTCAGGGGGGTCTCGCGGAAGTGCTTGTCCATCTCGTGGGCACCGGCGAGGAACTTGTGGAAGTTGTCGAAGCCGACGTAGATGGCGACGCTGAGGCCGATGGCGCTCCAGACCGAGTAGCGGCCGCCGACCCAGCTTTCGAAGCCGAACATGTTCTTGGCGTCGATGCCGAACTTGGTGACCTCCTCCTCGTTGGTGGACAGGGCGACAAAGTGCTTGGCAATGTCACCCTTGCCGTCCGTCTTCTCAAGGAACCATGACTTGGCCGTGTTGGCGTTGGTGGTGGTCTCGGCGGTGGTGAAGGTCTTGGAGGCGATGAGGAAGAGTGTGGTCTCGGGGTCCGAGTTGGCGAGAGCCTCGGCCATGTGGGTGCCGTCAATGTTGGAGACGAAGTGCAGGGTCTGGTCCTTGGCACCGTAATGCTTGAGGGCCTCGGTGACCATGACGGGGCCGCTGCGTGTTGTTAGAGACAGACGACAAGGAATGGGGTGGGTGGGTGGGTGGGTGAGGGGGACTCACAGGTCGGAACCTCCGATGCCGACGTTGATGATGGTGGTGAGCTTCTTGCCGGTGAAGCCCTTCCAGTCGCCGGAGCGGACCTGCTCGGAAAACTCCTTCATGTGGTCGAGGACGTCGCGGACGCCGCCCTTGTTGGCCATGACGTCGACGCCGTCGACCTTCATCTCCCAGTCGCCGACGTTGCGGAGGGCGGCGTGGTAGACGGCGCGGTTCTCGGTGAAGTTGATCTTCTCGCCGGCGAACATTGCGTCGCGCTTCTTCTCGAGGCCAGCCTGCTCGGCGAGCTTGACGAGGAGGTCGAGGGTCTCATCGGTCAGGAAGTTCTTGGAGAAGTCGAAGAGGATGTCGGTGCCCGAGGCGGAGTTCTTGAAGGTGCGGGAGAACTTGGCGAAGCGGTCCGTGTCGTTGGCGAAGGCCTCCTTGAGGACAAAGTTCTTGCCGACGTTGTCGCGGTGAGCCTGGAGCTCGGCCCAGGCGGGGAGGCTGGAAGCTTGAGGCATTTTGGGCGGTCGGGGGATGGTCGAATGCTGTTGTTTGTGGAAATAATCGCGATCTTTTCAGAGGAAGTATTCGAGGTTAGCTCAGAGGTTCTCTCGGAACGGCTGCAGGTGGTGTTGATGAGGAATGATGTAACAAAGCTAATGCTGAATGACTGCTCCCGTCTCGGTCTGGTGAATTGGCAGAGAGACGGAAAAGTATAGGAAGAAGAAGAATAAGAGGAGGAGGAGGTGGGTGGGAGATAGTTGGATGCAGTGTTGTCGCCGGGTGGGAGGAGGTGCGAAACGAGACGAGACGTGACCCAGAGGTCGTGGTGCTTCTGACGGGACAGGAACAAGTGGGATGGGATGGACGAGAGCGGCGGAGGCGTCCATAGCTCCAAAGCAGCCAATCACGGTGCTTGGCGGCGAGGTGGCATGTCTGGCGTGGAGGGGTAATTGCGTCCCAAAAAAAGTACATCTCACCGCACCTGGGACGCGGGGCATCCGCACGCACGCACGCACCCGGCGGGAAGCCACACCGAGGGAAAACGGAAAAGGCACCAACCTGGGATGACACAGAGCTGTCTAGGTAGATTTGGATTGAGGGGGCGCCCAGTAAGGCCTGGACAGGGGAATCAGCTGAGAGGTAAAGGTGACGAGAGGAGAGGAAATATAACGAGAGAAAAGAGAGAGAGAGAGAGAAAGAGGGGAGGGGTATCAATGTGAGAAGGAGAAGGAGAGGAGAGGGAAGGCCGGAGAAGGGAATGACGTGTGGGAGGACGGTGCTTTAGAAGGGAAAAGAGACTACCCGGCGATATACTACTGCCTGCGGTGCACCGTTCTCGTGGTGTTATTACCTACCTTTTGGTCTTAAGCTGACTGAGGGTGTTGAGTGATTGACTGGCCGAATGATTCAGTGGGAGGAGAGACTTGAGGAACTGTGCCATGGAGCTCGTCCAAGTTCCTCCGTCATCACCCCGGTTGCTGTTCCTGAGACAGCTCGGAAGCATGGAAAAGCTTACCTAATTGTACACGATGCAGTAGGAGTTGCCATCTTCAGTCTCCAGCCTATTCAACAGGCCGTCTTGTCCCACTCCCCACTTCTCAACGAGTGACCCCCACCTGAGGAAGCTCTCCCTATCGCCTTTGCCCGCCCCTAAACCACAGCCGCCGTGCCAACTGCCTGTGTCTGCTATATCCGACGGCTGGTTCACCCCCCCGCTGACGGATAGGTAGTGTACATGCACCCCACCTTGCGGTTCGTCCGTCCTCGAAGAAGCTCGTTTTCTTTCTTGCTTTTTCCTTGGCCCCTTGCCTTCCTTCTCTTTGCATCGTGACTTTTTCCCTTTTTTTTTTTTTTTTCTTTTTTTTTTTTTTTTTTTTGCACGGGGCAATTCGACGCCGATCCCCTCCATCGGCTATAGCCAATTGCTGCCGTCGATGCAAATCCGTGTCTCCCATGCCATACATACCTACCTAATGCACTCTGCAGCAAGCTTAGTCGATAACAACTGTTCTGTCGGCCCTCGCCCGCATGCAGACATCCATCAGTGTGACGTGCCTACTACCCTAGGTAGATACCTAATGTGCTCTTCCACTCATCACCTACCTACCCATAAGTACACCTAGGTACCTTGATAGCATTGCGAATCGACACACTGGCCGAAGTGGTCACTCCGACCCAGTGGACCCCTCGCGCTGACTAACTCCCGCTCCAATCTGCCCCCCGGCAGATCCGATGTTCGACGTCAAACACGTCCCGGTCCGAGTCTGTCACGCCAGACCACCACCCTGTATCCAACGTGGCCGAGGAGGACCTGACTGACTGCCCACCTGCTTGCGCCATCAACTGGCACCACGCCCCTCTACATCGCGAGAATCAGACCACGTCTCGACCGAATGCCCCATGAATGATGCTGGGCTGATTTTGTCTGTCTGCTCAATGATCTGTGCCTATCTACATTTCCTTTTCCCCAAAGGCGTCATCATGCCCGTCCCAGAACGCCGTACAAAGACGAAGACGCAAAGCTATCTGTATGCGCGCGCGCAACGAGCGAGTCCGAGATCCGTGTCGAGTCGCTTTGCTGTAATCTCAAGGTAACCCCTGATTTCACCATGTCCACCACCGCCCCTCTTCACAATGCCATGCTTAGCTTTCTAAGGGGGCCGGCCTACCCTGCCGGCCCAGTTGCACAACTCAACCGCCTCATCGGTCCTGGATGCTGCCCACAAAGGAAGGGTCCTTGACACTGCCACCGGCGTCGCCCAGTCCCGCGATCGGGCGGTTGTAGGAGAAGCCCTGGAACTGGTTCTGCATCGTCTGCGAGAGCATCGGGCCCTCCACGTACGAGTCCTGAGGGGCTTCTGACGTGAACTCGGGGTCAAAGTTGGCCGTGTCGAGCGCGTCCACCTGAGAGAATAACCACGTTAGCAACACGATCCCTTGTAACACGGTGCCGTCTTGTGTCTGTCTGTGTGCACGCCAATTACTCACCACGTTGGGCTTGAACGCAGGCTCGTACTTGCGCTGCAGAAGTTTGCGCCAGTCGATGGCGTGGAAGAAGGGGTGCGCCTTGATCTCGGCTGATCCGTTGGCACCGAGACGCTCCTTAGGGTCGCGGTTGAGCAACTTTGTCAAAAGGTCTTTGGCCGCCGGCGGGACGACGTCGTGGCCGGGGAAGTGAAGGGGCTCCGAGAGGATTTTGCGGTACATCTCGTTCGTGTTCTCGTCGTAGAAGGGCGGCAGGCCCGTCAACATCTCGTACAAAAGGACACCCAGCGTCCACCAGTCCACCGTCTTGTTGTATCCCTGGCCCATGAGCAGCTCTGGCGCCAGGTACTCGGGAGTGCCGCAGAAAGTGTTAGTTCTGTCCTCGTCCTTCATGTCCAGCTTGCAGAGACCGAAATCGCACAGAGCGATGTGGCCCTGGTAGTCGAGAAGAATGTTCTCGGGCTTGAGGTCACGGTAAATAACGTTGAACCCGTGGAGACACTCAAGTGCGCACAGCAGCTCGGCCGTGTAAAATCGAGAGCGGTTAACGTCGAATCTTTGCTCCTTCTGCAGGTGGTGGAACAGCTCGCCTCCGTTGACGAAGGCCAGTACGAAGTAGAGTTTCTCGGGCGACTGGAATGTAAACTTAAGGGGCACGATGAAGGGGTTGTTGATCTGCGCCAATACTGACCGCTCGGCGAGCGTGTGGGCGACTTCGGACCGGGAGATGATGTGCGCCTTGCGGATCGTCTTGAGCGCATAGATTCGGTTCGTGTCCTTCTTGCGCACCTGCATGACCTTGCCGAAGCTGCCCTTGCCGACGACCTTGAGCAGCTCAAAGTCCTCAATCTTGAGCTTGCCTGCGCGATTCTCAACGTACTCGACGCCGATCTTGACCTTTCCGGTGCCGTATTGCACGTCCACCCACTCGACTCCACTGTGGCCGAGCGAACGCTCGCGGCTGGCGAATTCCGCCGCGGCCTTCTCGCGGTCCTTCTTGTTCGCCTTGGGGTCCTCGACGAACTGATGCTTCTCCTCGAAGCGAGGGTTGATACGGGCCACACCGAGGAAGATGTCCTGGCTGCGGCCGGATCCGGGAGGGGCCATGGGGTTACGCATGTACAGGTGAATGACGAGCTCTGTCACGCGAGAGACGTCGAACTTGTATTGGGTGTTCCCTCCGGCCCAGAGGGGGTTCTCCGGCGTTCCTTCGACCGAGTTGACAAAGACCTGCATCTTGTCGAAGTCGAGCAAGGCGTAGGGCATGTACTTGCCAGAAATACGGCCGTGGTTAGTGGGGATGCCGGTAAAGCCACCACCGGAAGTCTGTGGGCGGGCGGCGCCGTTGATGAAGGAGCCGACGGCTCCTCGTTGTGAGGAAGAGGGGCGGACGGAGCCAGCAGCGCTGAGGGCGCCGCCGGAGGACAGCGAACCTTGGTGTGAAGAAGCAAAGGCTTGTCTGTGTTGTTCGGGAAGGGAGAAGCCCTGACCCTCGTGCAGAGTGACGACGAGGATGCCGGGCTTCGGGGGGTTGACGACTGGTGCTTGCGCCATGGCCTCGGATGCAGCTGCAACAGTCAGTATGGAGCGCATCGCGCCTTGTCGACGAAAAAGGGAGGGAGGGAGGGAGGGAATTCAAGGACGGGCTCTCGTACCAATGGTTCCCTCGTTTGTGGGCGTCGCTGTGCCCGAGATGTTGGGCTGGGCCTTTTCGCTGCTGTCGGTGATGGTAGAAGTCGAGGGCGAGCGGGAGAAGGTGTTGGCCAAGGGACCGAGATGGGTCTCCTTGAGCTTCTTTGTCAACTTCCACGACATTTTGGGAAGGTGTTTTGGGCCAAATGCGCGACGGGGCGAAATCGGCGGTGGGAGGGACGGTCGGGGGGTATTGTGGATGACGGTACGATATCGACGACGACCAGGCGAGGTGAAGCAAGTCGGTCGAGACGTACGAGGTAGAGGTTGATGCCACCAGGGTGTGAGGTGAGGCAGATCCAGTTAGATAATGCAAAGGGTCAGGTAAGGTAGAGGGGGAGACGAGACGGTCGAGGTGTCTATCGGTCGGTCGTTCTAGGGTCGTGATTTGTTGGTGGAGGTTCGAGGTTGCGTACAAAGACGCTCGTTCGCTCGCTCGTTGGAGGAACCCCGCAAAAGACGCCCCCTCTCTTAGGCCTTGAGGCTTGGGGCGGACGGACGTGGACGGGGGGGTGAAGGGGGGGACGTGGTGAGACAGTCTGGTGCCGACCGGCTGGATATTTTGGTTGGTTAGTCAGTGTGTGTTGCTGTCACTGCGACTTGGTACCCGAATCCCAGCTTTGTGTATTTTACTGATTTTACAGCGGCGAACGGGGGGCAAAGAGAGAAACGTTGGATGGAGGAAAGAAGATATGGCAAAGTTGTTTGTGTGTGTGTGTGTGTGCGAGAGAAGCAGACGAGCGACAAAAACCCTCGGGAGGATAGAGTCAACCAAGCGAGAAAAGAGTCGACTCTGAATAGGACTTTTGGGACAAGCTGGAGGGATTTCCGAATTGGATTCTTCTTCAACCAACCAAGAATTGGGCTGCGGGCTGCACCTGGAAAGACAGTGGACAAAAAAGGGGGGGATACCTACTGATAGGATCCAGGGGGTGAGGATGATATTGCAGTAGGCACTAGCACAGCACCTCAGCCAGACTCGGAACGGCAGCAGTCAACTCGGGGCGAAGGGATGGATGGAAGAATAGGGGGCACAGGAGGCGCAGGAGGCGGTGCACTTGCACACTCGTTTGGCAAAGGGGAAGTGGCTGACTGACTGGACCGAACTGACTAACTACTGGACGGGAGGGGAATGGGGAAAGGGAAGGGAAGGAGGGGGTTAAGGGGGGACGGATGATGAAATCCCTCGACCTGGTTCTGACACCCGCACGGTACGGGGAGAGCGACAAAGTACCCCCGGCCAGCGCGAGACACGTCTCCATTGTGGTTCCAGCACCCTGGACGAGGTGCGAGATGGAAGGTGATACAGCCGGTTACACAGTGCCGAAAGGGGGGCAAATGGCAGGGAGGGGCAGTGGACACGGAACCGGCGCAGGTACGAGACACGCACAGTGCGAGCTTGTGCAGCGACTCCCCTTCCATCTTTTTGTCAGACTCCATGGGTTTTTGCTTACCAAAGCAGCCCGTTACCCTCCAATTTGACCACCAAATTATCTCTCTTTCGCCAAGCACCAACCAGAGCCTTCATCGCCTCCCAAACACACCACCTCACCCAAGTGCCATGGGCTCTTGGGCTCAAATCCGTCCCTGAGCTTCCATGAGCTGCCAGTTAAGCGAAAGTCAAACTCGGGTTGGTTGGCGGGTCAAGGCCAGTCGGACCCGCGGCTGGAAATTGCCGTTAGTTGATGGGCTGCCTCGGCAAATTCTGTATCTGTTTCTCTTTTTCCCGCCCTGGCAAATGTATATTTAGACCAAGAGATAGGATATCGGTCCTCTTGTCAAATTTTGACGCCCGGTACTGGTTTACTGGCGGTACTGATACAGATACTTGGCTACTGATTACAGCATATGCTCTGCCTCGCAACACGGTCTACTGTGTATGCTTATTCATGATCAGCAAACACTTTGACCCCCCTTTCGTAGACAGACGATATTGCAGCTCGTATACGTTTCATGATGCTGACATACCATTTGCCGTTCGTTGCGAACCAAGGTACACAGAACTAACAATCGTCATCTTCCCTTTCCATCTTATTTGAGCCTCCTTTTCCTCCTCTTCCTGCTTCATGAGTGGAGTCCCCCGCGGATCGGTGGTTCTTCTGCTGCCCCGTTGCCCCGTATCTGACAGCCCAGCATTACCCAGCAGGGTGTTAGCAAGTCGCAGTTGACCAGAGCCCAAACAGGTCAAGTTGGGCGAGACTAGACTCCTCTCCAGAGACAGGAGCCCTGCGTCGATCTGTTACAACGAGGGCATGTAAGCAAGGAGATCCCTATACAGCCATACGCTCCAGCACTGTGAGTGTACAGCACAATAATTTGGAAAGAAAAGGGGATCTCTTTCAGAAGAAACGACTGCTTGGACGGCTGGGGACGAACTAGTGCGATCTGGTGCGATCTGGTGAGTGGACGTGGTGGCTAAGGGGCAGGTTATATTAGCCTGGTCACAGATATTAGTCAACCAACGTTGCAATGCCATTACATTGTCGACAACATCTCTCATTCCGCTATCGTAAAATGCCACAACACCATTTTATGACCTGCACATCTGCTAGGTCGGTGTCTTGCGAGCCACTTCATGCTGGGATCGTGGCCATATCACGTGCGCGAATGACGAAGGACACGTGACTAACCGTAAATCATTATCCTTACCTAATTGGCGTTTAGCTTTCTCCACTACCCGTCCTTGAGACTCATCTTAGCGCTTACCAACTCGTGTGCCAATATTGAGCTGTTTGAACACCTGCGGATCTGTCATTGTCAGTATGGAGTGGCATTTTTGTCTCTCCTCGAGGTCCCGCTGATAGATGGCCTGGTCTCGAACGCATGCATCTCACCAAAGGAATCCAAAGCCCGCCATAGACACATTGTTTCGACCGTTTGTTCAGTCTCTCCAGTTTCAAGGAAACTACAGCCGCAGAGCCAAATCTCCGCGGGTACACAGGATCGTGTTGACGCTCGCAGTGTCAAATCCGCATATCGTACCGCTCAACGCTATCCATCCTGCATGCGCATTTCGTATTTCGCATTCTCTCTTCGCTAGATACGCCATCATCAACATGTCCTTGGTATCCAATACCAGTAAAACAAACGACTTGCAACAGCGGGATCGGGTCGTAACATCATCCCTACAAGAAATGTGCACAGTATAAAACTGGTGTCCTAATTACCCCAAGCATACTGCTGGTCTGATCGTGTTCGCCATACCCGGCGAGACTTGAGGTGACAAATATCTCCATAGAATATACTGATGTTGTCGTCACTTCTCTGGTCATCGTCATCCGCGCCGTTCTCGTCCCACTTGGAAGACATCAATAAGGATCATTCGAGTCGGCCATGTCTTGTTATTCAGAATCCGTCTCTCTCCCACCACGACCCCGCTTTCAACTTGAGCTTACGTGTTGTCATAGTGCATCAACTGGCGGTTTTGCTATCTCTCCTCTCGGTTTTCTTCTGCCGGTTGGTTCTCTGAAGCATGGCCGCGGGGTAAGCCAGCCAAGGATGCAAGACAAGCATAGCCGCAGTCATCCGGCTGGGCTCTGTGGAAGACGCTGTACTTCCCCCCTCCCCCTCAGTTCTTACAGTTCTTGGGTTTCAAGAAGCCGGCTCAAGATATCCGTGGAACAGGTCCGTTGTTATTCCCACCATTGCAGTCGGTGGCAGTCTGTTTTTGGTTCTCTCTGCATATGAGTATGTCGTTGGTAAGCCGCAGTATCCATAAGAGCCAATACGTCGTTTCGCAATGACGAATGATCAACTTTCTTGCTGCTCTGTTACAGTAAGTGGTGTATGGTGTATCCGTATTCCCCCAATCTTTGCTGCAGCCATAAGGCGCAGCGCTAGGCTCTAACGCACCGATGTCCTTGCAGAAACCCCGCGCTCATGATGGCTTGGATCAACTCACCATCGCGCTCTCAGACAGGCATAGACTGGACCCGTCTAATGCGGGCTTCCACTTGCACTATCTTCCCCAGAGCTCCTCACTTGTCACCGTGAGCTCTGGTTATCTGACTACAAAGTAGGACGTCCCTTCTTTTCATCCATTATCCTCCGGGGCAGATAGGCAGATGCTGGGCATTGGCCTTGCCAGCTTCGCTGCAGCCGGTTGACGGGATGGAACATCTTTCGGATTTCCAAACCAGATGGGGACTTTGGCTTCGGTGTGATACGGGCAACTCTACTCATACATGCCCCTCTGATGAACTGAGTGGGTCATGGCAAGCATCAACTTGCAGCTCAGCTATCACGCACCTTCTTGACGAATTGTCACAGCTGTTCCAAAAGGCGCTGCTACATATTTTCGGACATCTGAATGTACCATTGCGTTGGCTGTGGGGTATATGTTGTTTCTCCGTCTCAAACATGCTGTGTCACGCTGGTACCGGTGATGATTCGGGTGGGGCATTACAGTGCTACTATGTCCCACCAATCACATCATACCCGGCCTCCCAGAGTACCTAAACCCTCAGAGATACATGTCATTTCGAACTTGTGCCGGCTCATCGAAACCCCTAACACAGACTACTGCAACTGCCCGGATCCTGTTCGAGGAAGGCTACATCATGTAGCTTCGTAGCATGCGATACTTCTGTGCAGCCAAAACCTGGACTGGAAATCTTGAACGGGTTCTTAAAATGACAGTATATTGGCCTGAATCGACATCGAATCGATTTGATCTTTTACACCAACATGACTCAAGCAACGACCCTCAGCCCAGCTTTGGGACGGACCCGACTTTGGGAAGGTTCAGGTGTCGTGAAACTTTACGAGAACGAGAACTATTTGGGGTAAGCAACAGCCGGAAGGTAGCGAGGTCTATGCATGGCCCCGGCAAAGGTTGGGGGCGGCAGACATAATATCGCAGATGCCTGGCCAACCGATGCAAACGTCAATCGGATCCTCGAAACGTTCAACAGCCACTAGCACTTCTGGAAACCTGAATCCGAGTGACATGCTCTCCCAAATCCTACCCGATAACTTCGAACGGAGGTAACACCACCTTTCTGGTGCATGAATCTGCAGTAGTATCTTGCACTCGATGGATGGAGGATGGACCATGAACTACAAGCTAGCAACATAATGCATAGGTAATTCGCCGTCCCCATCCCCCACAGCTATCCGATCACTCCAAACTGTCCGGTACTCTGAAATGTCTCCGAGGTTGTTGGAGAGGGGTCGAGCAGCGCTGGCAGGCTGTTGGAAAGCCTCCGATGGTGAGCCTTGATCTAGCCAAGAGAAGGCGTAGCAAGCTTAGACTTCGACTCTGCAACGATATCTCGGGAATAGTTCGGTGACTCAGCTATACGTTAGGGTCTCCTGACTCAACTTTCCCCGATTCCTGAAGCTATTCTCCCCATCTGAACAGTTAGAGGTAAGGGCTTGGCCTGTAGTAAGTGGTTGAGAATAAGTACGACCAACAGGCTAAACTAGGTAGTACTTCCCTATGCTACCCCAGAATTTGAATTGCGGGGTGCAGAAGCGTGGAGGCGGTCCCCAGGCGGTCCACCCATCCCCGGACAATCAATGACCAGTCCAAGTCAGGACCAAATCGACCGGGATTACCGGGTCTATCAATACAATGGATGCATTGACACGACGGCGTAGGACCCAGCTCCGACGAGAGCCAAGATACCTCGTGCTTGGAGCTCTCCTACTGACATGGGACAAGAGCTAGAGCTCCCAAACTTGAATACAAGACGCCGTTAGTTGGGGCCAAAGTTCGCGGCGTGGTTCACGCTTCCAGTGGACTTGCATCCGGAAACCTTGGCGGGCTTTGGTCAGGTCTAGGCCAGCTACTCCGCACGTTCTATCGGTCGTTCATTGTTTGGACGTGATGACGGAAAATCGTCATCGGGCGTGCGGAAGTGCTGCACATCGGCAGTGAGCTTGAGTTCGTTGACTGGCCAAAGTTCGCAGCGGCCTACCATTGTCACCGCATGAGGCCGGTTGACTTCCGCGCCATCTCCCTCAGTGAGTGCGGGGAAGCTGAGGAGCATGTTGATCGACGGGGGATGGCATAGCCATGCCGCCATGCATTCGCCTTGGGGGTAATACTCTTGCTTCCACAGACGCGCGTCGATGATAGGTAAGCTGCTACTCAGGAATACCGGATGACACGAACTCTGCATACTTCTCGACCGAATCACATCTCGAGGTCCACAACATCCCAGAGGGATGGTCCATGACTTCCCCTCACTACCTCCCTTTCCTTTTGGATCTTGGGTTTGAGGTCTTAGATAGTCTGGAGTAAAGTCGGGGTCGACTGCGATGTGACCGCATCCTGCAGGGAAGCAGGAAGCGGGACTGATGCCTTTGTTTACACTTCTTCCCATCTATTTAAAGACCGCCCCGACGGGCTGGTTTTCATCTCGAATACTATTCTAATTCCTCGAACGCATTCACTTGGCATTGTTGCAACGAACCTGGACACGGTTATCATAGCACGCTTTGATAACTGTTTACTCTTTACTTCTTTTGCTCATCGAGCTGCTCTCCCTGTTTTGTTCAAACCTCTCTTGTCAACCGCCATCATGAGCGGAGCGATTCCAGACGAGTTTGACATTATTGTCTGTGGCGGTGGCAGTTGCGGTTGCGTCGTTGCCGGACGGTTTGTCTCATCCATACATATGGTTCGTTGTCTGGGAAAACGCTAATACCCCACAGACTTGCCAATTTGGACCACAATCTCAAGGTCCTCCTCATTGAAAATGGTGAAAGCAACCTGAACAACCCTTGGGTCTTCCGGCCCGGTATCTACCCCCGGAATATGAAGCTGGACTCGAAGACGGCTACATTCTACGAGTCCAGGCCCTCAAAGTATCTTTCCGGCCGATCCGCCATTGTGCCCTGCGCCAACATTCTGGGTGGTGGTTCTTCGATCAACTTTATGGTCAGTCGTTAGCCGTATTAGTCAAATCCCTCGGGAACAGAGTAGGTTTAGCTGATCCGATTCCCAGATGTACACCCGTGCTTCAGCCTCGGACTATGACGACTTTCAGGCCAAGGGGTGGTCCACCAAGGAACTGCTACCCCTCATGAAGAAGCACGAGACCTATCAGCGAGCTTCTCACAACCGGTAAAGAACCTCATTGCTTGCACAGTAACCGCAAACTTTGTCGGCTAATGATTGACAACATAGGGACACTCATGGTTTCGACGGGCCCATTAAGGTTTCATTCGGCAACTAGTAGGTTTACAGCTATGCGGGGGATGAACCAACGGATGAATCCGAAAATAACCGTTTGTTCCTTTAGCACTTACCCGATCAAGGATGACTTCCTCCGCGCAGCCTCATCCCAAGGAATTCCTGTCGTAGATGATCTTCAAGATCTGACCACTGGCCATGGAGCTGAGCAATGGCTGAAGTGGATCAACCGCGATGTGAGCATCCTGAACTGTATAAGTGCTCAGACCAAGGACGCCGCTGACCATGACTGCCGCAGACTGGCCGTCGCAGTGATAGTGCCCACGCTTACATCCACGCAACTCGAGCCAAGCACTCCAATCTCTATCTTGCCTGCAACACCAAGGTTGACAAGGTCATCATTGAAAATGGCCGAGCCGTTGCTGTTCACACGGTGTAAGTGATTCCCTGAGCATATAACACGCTGAAGAAACGTAAGTCTAACTGGAAAACCAGGCCGAGCAAGCCTCTCGACTCCAGTGAGCTCAAAGGACGTACATTCAGGGCCCGCAAGCAGATTGTTGTGTCTGGCGGAACTCTTTCGTCCCCCCTCATCCTTCAGCGCTCTGGTGTCGGTGACCCTGAGAAGCTCCGCCGCGCTGGCGTTGAGCCCATTGTCAACCTCCCCGGTGTTGGTCTCAACTTCCAGGACCACTACTTAACCTTCTCAACCTATCGCGCAAAGCCTGGCACCGAGAGCTTTGACGACTTTGTTCGCGGAGACCCCGAAGTGCAGAAGCGTAAGTAGACGGTAGCGATGTCTTCAGATGACAATTGGCTAACTCATTACTAGGCGTCTTTGATGAATGGAACATCAAGGGCACTGGTCCCCTTGCCACCAATGGCATCGAGGCCGGCGTCAAGATTCGCCCAACCCCCGAAGAGCTCCGGGAGTTTGAGCGCTGGCCGACCCCCCACTTCAAGGACGGCTGGAAGGCGTACTTTGAGAACAAGCCCGACAAGCCCGTGATGCACTATTCGGTCATCGCCGGTTGGTTCGGAGACCATATGGTCATGCCGCCGGGCAACTTCTTCACCATGTTCCACTTCCTCGAGTACCCCTTCTCGCGTGGGTCCACGCACATCGTCTCGCCCGACCCGTACGACTCGCCCGACTTTGACGCCGGCTTTATGAACGACGAGCGCGACATGGTTCCCATGGTTTGGGGGTATATCAAGTCGCGCGAGACGGCGCGTCGCATGGACGCCTACGCCGGCGAGGTCGCCAACATGCACCCGGTCTTCTCATTCGACTCAGAGGCCCGCGCCAGAGATCTTAACCTCGCCGACACCAATAAGTACGCCCTGCCCGGCAACCTCACCGCGGGAATCCAGCACGGCAGCTGGACCCAGCCGCTTAACGAGGCGGAGAAGAAGGCCGATGCGAAGAAGACCCTGTCCGCCCACCGTGTCGATGTCCGTGAGCCGCTCAAGTACACCAGCGAGGACATCAAGGCCGTCGAAGAATGGGTTAAGCGTCATGTCGAGACCACCTGGCACAGCCTTGGGGTAAGTGGTTTCGCGCAATAAAGAGAAAAAAGCACAAGCTAACAAAATACCAGACCTGCTCTATGGCTCCTAAGAATGGCAACAGCATTGTCAAGCACGGAGTCTTGGACGAGCGTCTGAATGTGCACGGTGTCAAGGGTCTGAAGGTTGCTGACCTTTCCATCTGCCCCGACAACGTTGGCTGCAACACGTATGTTACAATATCCTTCGCAACTGTCACGTTTAACTGGTTAACCTATCTCAGATACTCGACCGCCTTGCTTATTGGCGAAAAGGCCGCCGTTCTTATTGCCGAGGACCTCGGATACTCGGGCGAAGCCCTCGAGATGAAGGTGCCCACATACCACGCCCCGGGCGAATACGTGCTTCACTCGCGTCTTTGATCGGCAGACGGCACTGCTTTCACATTGTCTTCATCTCCAATAGTTTGAATGTGTATGCGACATCAGATTGCCCTCACGTGGTTCGCAATGCTTTCCGTTTGTTCTGAGCTTGTTGATATTAAGCAATCTGTGATTTTGTCGAACATGAGTGACGGTCCCATTCTAGGCTTTCACGTTTGTTGTGAAGATTTAGCTTCAGCTTATTCTTGTGAAGCCTCCCTATAGCGGCGCTCGTTTTTCTACTTATTTCGAATTGTAGTTTTTGAATGCTAGTACGGCAAGTCTGATTCAAAATGAGTTATGTGGTAATAAGCGCTGTAAGCTAGTTCTAGCTAAGTGGATTGGATCATGTGAGACCTACTACTATGTTTAACTGCCTATCTTAAATGCACTCGTGAATTCTAATTCTTACATGACGTCTATTAAGTAGCACAAAGCTTCTACTGCTTAATTACGATATATCCATTAGGGTAGGTAGTTGCTCCAGCACCAGTTTCGACAGCCTTCTGTCCCGGCTAAGAATATGAAATCATGGACGTAATGTGGGAATGAGGTTCGGAAGCATCGGCGTAAAGTAAAGCTAGATAAACCTACAAGAATGGCCGATTTGGTGGGAACTATTGCGTAGTTCGACTGATGAGCTATGAGTTACGTCACGGCTGTGCTGATCTAGACTTGTTGCTTAGCCAGCCCATAGCCAAACTGCCAATGGGGTTTTAGAATAAATAACCTCACATGCATCCATCACGTACGAACTCCGTCTTCTATTTTGCCAAGAGTTTCGGAGATCAGAGCCTATCGGTACCTGCGAATCAAAATGTCTGACTCCAATTCTCCTCACATCAAGAATCGCGATACCCCATCATGGGGCCTTTATCAGCGTGAAAACTTCTGGAAGTTGAATGATGGGCAAGTTCCTCAATTCAACACTCGTAAGTATCAAAAAAGAAATGTCGTCATGACTTTTGAGATGATGAGCCTGACCAAAAAACCAGACCCTGACAAGCTGGAGGAGTTAGCCAAGCAGAAGCTGACCCAGAATGGATGGTATTAGCCCCAGATACCAGTCGTCGATGTTGACAAGTATCTAATATGACTACAGGTACTATGCTTCATCAAATGCTGGCCTTTCTCATACCCACCTAGCAAACCGCCAAGCCTTCTTCAGACACAAGATCGTTCCCAGACAGCTTGTTGACACCAATGAGCGATCAACGCGCACAACAATCTTTGGGCACAATGTCTCCGCGCCGTTTGGTATTGCGCCCGTAGGCATCAACAAGATATACCACCCGCAGGGTGAACTGCCCGTGGCAAAGGTTGCTGGGGAGCTGGGTATTCCGTACAGTTTATCGACGGCCGGCTCTTGTACCATTGAGGATGTTTCCCAAGCCAACGAAGCCGGGCGCGCATCAACAATTGAGGCTCAGTCGGCAGACAAATCCAAGATTCCAGAAGGCCCACGGTTCTTCCAGCTCTACATGCCTCATGACGATGAGCTCACCCTATCGCTATTGACAAGGGCACACGAGTCTGGTTTTACGGCCTGCATCCTTACGACGGATACATGGCAACTAGGATGGCGACACGATGATGTAGCGATATCGAATTATGCTTTCTACCGCGGCATCGGCGCCGATCTGGGCTTGACCGATCCCGTATTTCAGAAACGCCTTGCAGAGAAGGGGATCGATCTGCAGAAGGAGCCCGAGAAGGCGGCCGCATTATGGATCGACAACA
>JASUDE010000662.1:0-22028 GCA_034509685.1 Colletotrichum cereale | reverse complement strand
GTCGGCTACCCCATGTCGTGCTAGCGTCGAATCGTTTGCCATACAAAATTAAACGTCGGCTGGGTAGCCGACGCTGACAATTACAGTTAGGGTTTTATTAAGGTATTTATATAGGTAAAAGAGGAGGCTATAGCTAAAGCTTATCTTATAGCCCCTCTTACTTAGAAACCGTTTAATATTTTAGTAGGCAGCCAGTAGGTTAGCTACCTTTATCCTTTTATACGCCTTCTAAAGCGTCTACTACTTCCTCTATATACTAACCTAAGTAAGCTAGTTAGTAAAAGCCTAAATATTAGCTTTTTCTACCCCTTTATACTTAATCTAAGCCTTTTTCTACTACTTAGTAAAGTCGCTAAGTATAGGTATACTAGCTACTACTACTTTATATAAAAGGCTATTAGCTACCTTTCTACCTTTACTTTTAGCATACTAAAGGTCTTTATTACTTATTATAAGGCTAGCTACTTAGACCTTAGCCTATAGCTTTAGTACCTACCTAAAGAGTAAGGTTAAAACAGCCTCTTAGTTAGATATACTTAGGGTAAGTATATTATCTTTATACCTTAATACGTATCGCCTAGATATATATAATACTACCCCCTCCTAAGTCTAAAACTTATTAAGTATAAGTAGTAACTTAAGACTAACTAGCTTAGTACCTCTTTTTTTTTTTTTCTTTTTCTCTTTTTATTTCTTCTTTTTTTTCTTTATCTTTATTATTACTAGCTTATCTTATTTATCCCTATATTAGTAGCTAAAGGGTAGAAAGTAAATACTTTTTATTTTTACTTTATTACTATTATACTTTCTTTTTACCTTTTTACTTCCTCTAAGCTAGTATAAATTAAGCGTGTTTTTAATCTACTTCCCTATATACTATTAGTCTATATCTTAATAGGATAGTAAGAGGTAGTATTATATAAATCTTACTATAGCTTTAGCTACTTTAGATAGCTATAGGGATAAACCTAGTAATAGCGTTAACGATTACCTAATAGATATCTTAGTCTATTATTCCCTATTAAGAGAGTATTATAATAGACTAAATTAAGAGGCTAATCTACTTCTAAAGCGTCTCTTAGGTAGAGGCCTTACTAAGTCTATTAGCTACTACCTTTAGGGGTGTTACTACCCCTATAGCCTTATTATTAGTACTATTATTTTTATTATCTATTATAATAAAGTCTATAAGGCTGTTATTATCTCTATTAAGCTTATCTACCTTTTTACTAAAGTTATCTTTAGTATAGTTATTTTAGTATAGCTAGGTTAGTAGGTAGCCTTATAGAGGTAAGCTAGCTAGCGTCTTACTAATTTAGTAGCCCTTTAGTTAAACGGTAGTATAAGACTAGCGCTTTACTTAGCCTTAGTAAAGAGGCCTAGCTATCTTATAAGGGGCTATATAGCTTTATCTATAGGTACTTAGTAGGGGGGTAGGTAGCTACTTAGGTTGTTTTATCTTTATCCTACTAAAAGAAGATTAGTTTTTTTTATAGGCCTTTTAGCTTTAGCGTACTAGAGGGGGGGGCTTACTTATCCCTTCTATTTACTAGGAAATAGAAACTAAGTAGGTATTAGTAGGCTTTATTTAGGCTGTATAGGGTTTCTTATTAAGAGGGGGGTTAGTAGTAAAAACGCTTTATATTCTACCTATATACCCTTTTATAGCCTACCTATATAAAATATATCTACTAAGCTAGCTACTTTACTTTTATTTTATACTAATAAGTATTTTTTAACCCCCCCCCTTATACTTAGTATTATTTTAATCTTTTCCTATTATATTCTCTTTTAGAGAGGAGGCTATTTAGATAGGTTTTTCCTTAGTAGTAGTATTACTAGCCTATTATTCTTATAGCCTAACTATACTTCTACTTAAGGGGGAAAAAGACTATATAGTAGGGGATAGTAAAAGGGTTACTTCTTCTAACTATTTATTTACTTTATAAATTACTTTTTCTTATTAGTATAGGCGCTTAGCTAAAGAATAGCTATATTACTTTTTAGTAGAAGAAAAAGATAACGTTAGTATCCCTTTAGTAGCTTAGCTACCTTATAGGGTATAAGGGGGGGGTATAAGGTAGAATATTTAGTAAGGTAGCCTTAGTAAGGTTTTACCTCTTTACCTTATACTATAGGCTAGGCCTATTAGTATAGTAATAGTATAAGTAGGTTACTCCTTTAGGTTATTTACTTTTTCTTATTTCTTTACCTACCTTATTTCTTTCTTTTTACCTACCTAGTAGAATATAATAAGTAAGGCTTATACTATTATAAATAGTTCTTCCTTTTTTTTCCTTCTTCCCCTCTACTTTATATAGGCTATTAGAATCCTACCTAAGGCCTCTTCCCCTTTAGAAGCCTTTTTCCTTCTCTCTATTTTTTTATCCCTTTTAGCTAAATATTAAAAAGGAGGCCTTATATACTATAATAGCCCCCCCCCCCCCCTCTCTAAATAACTATCTAACTTATTCCTCTTACTTACACCCCCTAAAGTAAAAGGGGAATAGTAAAAATAAGAGGTATATAATCTTATATAAGCTATAGCCCTAACTATAACCTAATAATATAAATCTACTACTTTAGTCTACTTTTTCACTTTTTTTAGTTAGTATACTATAGGAAGAACCCTCTATTTATATTATTAGAATAGATTCTTTTTAAACTAACTAGTCTTTACTATTTACTATCTCTTTCTTAGGCTTTTAGAAGCAGCCTTACCTAACCTCCCCCCTTAAGGCTACTAATTACTAATATAGGGTTACGCCTTTAGGCTATTAGCCTTAAGCGCCTAAAGGCTATAGCCCTCTCTATCTCTCCCCCCTCTTAGCTTAGTTATTTATACCCCCTAGCTATTTACTATCTTTATCCTTCTCCCTATTAGTAGAGTTACTTAGGTAGTTTTATTTTACTACCCCTAGTAGTAGCTTCCTAAGTATGTTATCTAATACTAAGGACTAAGCTTAAGACTACTAACTAAACCCTTTTAATAGGTTTACTATTTTAAGTAGCTAGGTGCTTTAGCTAGCTTTAGCTAAAGGGGATACTATAAGTAGCTATAGCTTAAGAGGCGCTTTAGGGGGCCTTAGTAAAAACTAAAAGAGTATACTTCTAAAGGATAATATAGTTTTATTTTAAGCTAGCTACTTTACCTTAGTAGCTAATAGTACTTTACCTTATTACCTATCTTATTTTAGTAGCTATTTATCTTTAGACTAGGCTTAAGATACTACCTCTTAAGTAGAGGTATAAGTATAAGTAGCTAAGCTAAATAACGCTAGGGTTTACCTTACCTATTAGATTATTACTATTATAAGGCTAAGCCTTATTACCTACCTACCTAACGCCTATAGTATATAGACGCTTACCCCCCCCCCCTTTAAGTAAAGTAAAATAAAGAGGCTAACTAAGCTAGCTTTATACTATAAAGTATAATAGTACTATAAGGGACTAGCTAGCCTTTAGTTTACCTAAAGATAACTTACTCTTACTAAAGAAGGCTAACCTAAAAGACGTTATAGTAGGCTACTATTAGGCTTAGAGGTTCCCTAAGGAGGCTACTTAAAAGAAGTAGCTTAGCCTATAGTAACGCTTAGTACTACTAAAGGTAAGCGCCTAAAGGGATATATACCTATCCCTAATATACTTTAACTAGTCCCTCTATAGCTTCCTCCTTAAGGAGGATAAAGCCTAGCCTAACGTTAACCTAGCTTATAATTATAATAAGGCTATTTTAATTTAGTAGATACTCTTTAAGGTTAATAGTATTATCTTTATTTTTAGCTTACTTAGGGCTATTTAAAAGACTATTAGCTAGACGCTAGTCTACTAGTTAATAGTTTAGTTAGAGAAAAGCGTATATATTACTTAGTAGGTAACTTACTAAAAGGAAGATAGTATAATAAGCTTAGATATTACTAAGCTATACTAGATTTTATACTTATACTTTAATATAATTAAGGGTAGCTATAAGTTTTTCTTCTTTTTCTTTTAGGTTTTTTACTTTACTATAAGGTAGGCCTTAGTGTTTACTATTTAAGATATATACTATATCTTCCTTTATAACTAGGTTATTTTCCTAACTACTTACTAAAAGGATACTTTATTTTAAAACTACTAGCTTAGTAGTTACTAGGTTTTCCTAAAGTAAAATATAGCTATTTAGGTAGCTAATAGCTAGTTAACTAGCCTCTTATTATATAACTTACTACTTAGCCCCCTTATAGCTATTAATAGCTACCTCTACTAGTAGTTATCCTACCTCTTACCTTTATCTAACGCTATAGTAGCTAACTTCTAAAACTACTTTTTTACCCTTAATAGTAAGAACCTAAAAATAAGGTTTAGTAGCTACTAGTAGCTAGGTACTACTTTTAACGTTTTTTAATAGAAGCTTAAGGGTATTATAAGGGACCTTACTACTATTAAAGGGAATAGTAATACTTTACCCTCCTCTTCTTCTTTAGGGGGTAGTAGTAAAGTAGAGTTTATTAACCTTACTACTAAGTAGTACCTAGCTAGCATACCTAAAGCGCCCCCTAGCTACCTAATAGCCCTCCTTACCTAATAGTACTACTAGCTTAATATAGCTACTTTCTTCTTTAGGTTAGATAATAGTAATAACCTTAGCCCTAGCGCTTAAGAGGAGATAGCTAACCTAAGCTAGGCTTAGGCAGTAATATATAGCCTTATTAAGGTAGACGCTTTAGCTAGAGACTAGGCCTTTTTTAGCTACGCTTTAGCTAATAGTACTATCTATAGTATATACTAACTTAGCCTAAACTAAGCTATAAAAAGCGCTTTAGTTTAAAGTAGGGTAGCTACTTAGTACTTTATCTTTTAGCTTTAGGATATATTAGCTATTATAGTAGAGAGGTATAATAAGATTTATACCTTTAGGCTAAACTACTACTAGTCTTATAACCTTTATAAAAAGGTAATATTAATAGCTTAGTATAAGCCTTTTAATAATAAGGGTTTTACTAACTATAGCTATAGTGTTAACTAGCTAGCTAATCTCTTTTAAAACGCCTAAGCCTAAGTAAAAAACCTATATAAAGCAGCTAAAGTAGCCCTCTAAAGTATAAAGGAGTACCTTACTAAAAGGATTTAGAAGGCCTAGGCGTATACATAAGGCTAGTATACTAAGTAGTAGTATACTTAAGCGCTAGCTAATAAGGTAGCTTAGTAAGATAACTAGTAGTATATACGCTTTACTATTTACTTAGCTAGCTACTTACTTTACCTCCCCTTTTACTACTTTAGTAATACTACCTTCTTTTATATCCCCTTAAGGGTAATATAGGGGTTTATTAAGAAGATACTTTAGTAGTATTTTATTAAGGCTAATATAATTAATAGGTATTATACTAATTAGGTCTAAAGCCTTTACTTAGCCTACCTATACGCTATACTAGTAACCTTAGCTTACTTTTTACTAAGCGGCTTAAACCTATACGTTTAGGCCTACCTTAAGTACCTACTTACTAGTAGCTTAAGCCTTTAGTAGGTAAAAGAGTACTATAGCTTCCTCTTTCTACCTAACGTTAATATAGACTAAAAGACCCTAAAGATAAAGCTAAGCGCTTTAGATATTAACCTTTTATACTTCTATATAGGCTAAGACTAACGCTAAAGGAGGTACCTCCTCTTCTATATAACTCTAAGGAACTACTTCTATAGTTTACTTTTACTACTATAGTAATACTAAAAGGATATAGCTAAAGCGTTAGCTATTTATACTTTAATCTACCTTTATATCTTATAGTAATAGTACTATACTACCTTTTTAAGCCTTATATATAAGCTAGCTATTATAAAGAGGATATAGGCTTTAATTTAAGAGGATATAGTAGCTTTTATACTATTAGGCCTATAGGCTTTCTATAGTACTAGTAGTTAGGCTATAGACCTTAGTAAGGGGAACTAAATAAAGTTTAAAATAGGTAGAGACCTTTTTAACTTTTAGTAAGGTACTAAGCTACTTTAGTACTAAAGGGAGATAAAGAGGGGCTACTAAGCGTTATTTAGAAAGGCTAACTTCTACTAAGCCTTCTTTAATATACTTAAGATAGTTAGTACGCTTTACTAGGCGTATAGGGGGATTACTTTAGGCTACGTCTAAGCTACCTTCTAATAGCTTCTATTTACTTACTACTTAGTAATACTATACCTAAGGGATAATAAGACTATAGGCCTAACTAATAAGACTAGATAGAGGAAGCTAGCTATAACCTACCTTAAGTATAGGGAGGTATATATCTACGTTTATTTAAGGGAGCCCTTTCTAAACTAGCAGCCTTAGATAGTACTACTATACTATAGCTAAGTCTAGTCTAAAGATAAGGCGTCCTCTATACTTAATAGCCTATTAATAGTAGGGATTAAGCTAACGTAAGATATCCTTATAGTAAGGGATAAGCTAATACTATAGGCCCTCTATACCTAAGGTATTTTACTAAGGCTGCTTTATAAAAAGGTAGTCTATAAAGAGGAGGTATAGTAGTAGTATTACTAAAAAAGAAATAGCTTTAAATAGAAAGCTTACTATAGTAGAAAAGTAAAGTATATAGTAAAAGTATACTAAGGTATACTAATCTTCTCTTCTATTTCTATATAAATAAAAGCTATAGTATAAAAAATAAAGAGAAAAAACTAATATCTATAGTAATAGGTAAAAGAGATTTATAAGACGCCTTACTTCTATATAAAGGTAGTATTATAATTTTATATAAAACCTTATATAACCTTACCTTTTAGGTAGTATACTATTATTTTATAAAGGCTTTTAGTAGGGTTATTTCTATAGTATAAAGTATATAGTATATTATCTTTATAAAGTACGTTTTTCTCTATAAGTATAATAGATCTATTAGTATATATAGAAGTATTTCTTACTATCTTACTCTCTATATTAGTATTTAGTTTCTTTTTCTTTTTTCTACTATATTCCTTAGTTTAGTAAGAATAAAGTAATTACTAGTAGTACCTATAGGAGGGGTAGTAGTATTATTACTACTAGTAGTTATATAGTAAAGTGTCTAAGGGACTATAGGGAGAGGTAGTACCCTAACTACACCTAGGTCTACCTATAGATATACTACTAGTTAAAGAAAGAATATAGATAGTAAAGTAAGTACTAGTATATAAGGCTAATAGGGAAAAAGGAAATATAGATAAAGGTAAAGTAGGTATATAAAAGTACTAAAGATAGGAATTATTATTTATACTATAAGAGGTAGATATAGTATAACCTAAGGTTATATTCCTATAAGGAAGTATTACTATATATAACTATATAGTATATATAGGTTATATTTAGTTTACTTTATACGCTTTTTATTACGTTATACTATATTCTATACTAAGTTACTATACTATAGTATAGTAATAAGTCTATATATAGTATTTTATAAGGGTCTACTTAGTATAGTAAGAGAATAAAGAAGATAAATAAACTAAAACGCTATATAGAGAAGACCTTAACTATATAGTAGTCTTTAGCCTTACTATATAACTATACTAGCATACTAAACTATACTACCCTTTTAGTCTATCTATATATCTTATATAAAGTTATATACTATAATTAGGGTGTAGTAGAGGTAGGTATAGTGTCTATACTTTTCCTTTAGCCTATAGGTCTAGTGCTTTCTTACTATAAATTCTCTATAACATAGTATACGCCTATTATTAAGTAGCCTATTTATTTTCCTTACGATAGACTATAGGGTTACTTATCTACTATAATAAATTCTTTATTTTTCTCTCTACCTATCTACTTTTCTATATAGGTAGTAAGAGGGCTAGTAATATAGTTACTAGTATAGTAGTTATAATATATAGCCTTATAAGTATTATAACGTTTTATAAACTATAGTTATATTAAAGGGTTTTAGACTATTTTATTCTATTTATAACTATTATATAAAACGTATATTATATTTATAGTACTACTATAGTATATATACTATACTTTTTACTTTAGCCTAGGAAATACTATGTATAAGAAGGTTTTATAATAGGATAACTATTACTTTAGTAAACGTATATACTAAATCTCTATCTAACCCCTTTTTTTTATATAGGAGGTATATATAGTTCCCTTAGTACTATAGTAGATCTAAGCCCTAGCTATTTAGCTATAGTATATATATACTATACTATACTAATATATATAGTATTCTTTTTTTATCCTCCTTTTTATTACTTTATATCTTACTACTAATAAGGAACTTCTTTTCTATAGGCTATTAGACTACTTCTCTCTTAATTATATTAGGTACTATAGTATAGTTAGGGTACTTATAGTATATAGATTACTTTAAGAGATACTATTATAGGCTAGTAGATTAGTCTATATTAATAGTAGGTAGAGGTTAGTACTTATAGTACTAGTAATCTTTATATAGACTATACTAAAGAACTAGGTTTATACTAGTAGTAACTATAAAAGGAGTTATATATATACTAGGATTTTTCCTACTAGTAATAAGCTTAATTCTTTCTTCTTACTCTTCTATAAATAGTACTAAAAAAAGTAGGATTTAGTATAGATATAGTATATAGGGGGAGAAAGATCTATAGAGTATTCTTATAAGTACTAAATAGGAAGTAAGGGACTAATATACTAATATTATCCTTTTTATAATCTTCTATAGTAGTAGATATATAAATATATATATATATATTTATATATATATATATTTATATATATACTACTATCTACTATAGGGTTATTATATACTTTCTTTTTTATAGTAGTAGTAAAGTATTTTATTTTATATATATAGCTAGTAAGGAAATATACTATAAAGTTAGATTACTATATAGATAGGCTTTTTAGTCTAAATAGATTTACTTTATAGTATATATAGTACTATTAGTATAGGATTTAGTATTTATACTATAGTAACTATATATAGTACAGTATAAATAGACTATAGTTTATTATTATATAAATAGGATATACTTTATACTATTATATATAATAGTAATACTATAGTAGTATAGAGTATAACTATAGTATAAGTAAGATACTATAGTAGTATAAAGTTCTATTTATATTAAATACTATAAAGGATATAGATATACCTTATATATATATAGTATACTATACTTCTATTTTATTCTCTTTTACTCTTTACTTTATATACTAGTATAGTATAGTAAAGTATATTATATACTCTCTATTTCCTATATATAAAGTAAGTACTACACTATATATAGTAGTATACTACTACTCTAACTATACTTATATAGATACTATAGAAAGGTAAAAAGAGATATAGAACTAAGTAAGACTAGCTAATCTTTCTATTTATATTCTATCTTTTTACTCTATATATATATATATTCTATTCTATATTATTTTCTCTTTACTTTATAGTATAGTAAGTAGTAAGATACTAAAGAAGAAACTATCTATATAGAATAAGTATACCTACTATATAGACTAATATCTAATAGGCTTAGTAATAAATATATAGACCTCTATTTATAAGGTTATACAGCCTATTTACTATAGTAGCCTTACCTTTAGTATAGCTAGGTTACAGCTAGGCTATAGGTAAGCCTTATAACTAAGCTGTAACTAAGCTGTAACTAAGCTGTAGCTAGGCTATAGCTTAGCTACATCCTAGCCTTATAACTAAGCTGTAACTAAGCTACAGCCTAGCTATATTTTATACTACTTATAGACTAAAAACGCCCTTCTAAGTAATAATAATAGATAAAGCGCTTAGTTTAGTAGTAAGTATAACTACTACTATAAATAAACTAAATAAAACTATATAGGTTTAAATCTTACTACTAAACTAAGTTCTTAATCTAGACTAAAGGCTTAATAGGTATACCCTTATAAAATATATATCTTATTAGGCCTTAGTCTTTTTACTTTTTATATTTTTTCTCTTTTTTTCTTTTTCTCTTTAGGATAAAGAGAAAGCTACTATTTATTATATAAGTAGCTAAAGGGGAAAAGATAAGTTATACTATAAGAGATATAAGAGGGATTACCCTCCTTTTATTAATAGTATATAGTAGTGTATATACTACTATTTATACTATATATATAGTATATAAAGTACTATACTATAAAGTAAGAGTTACTATAGTAATATACTTTTAGGTATAGATATAGTTACTATATAGTATATAAAGTAGTATAGGTAAAAGATATAATATATAGTAACTATAGTAAAGTATAGATAAACTATTATTACTACTACTTTAATTAGTATATACTATATACTTAGGGTTTATACTACTATAGAAGAGTATAAATAGTTATATAGGCTATAAAGTAAACAGCCTAAAAGGAAGATATCTACCTTTCTATAGAGATAGAATACTAAGGTATAAAGACCTATATATAAAGAGGGGTAGATATATACACTATAAACACGTCTTAGGATAAATATATTAAATCTAACGTTAGTATATACTATCTAGCGTATATATATATAGTAGAGTACTTTAGTATATAGTATTTAGCTTTGGTATAACCTACCTACCCCTATATTTAAACTACCTTAACTACTACTATTCTTACTTTTTTTCCTATATATTTTAGTAGGCTTTTTATCTTAGAAAGTATATACTAAATAATATTTAAGTACTAGATTAAGATATATAATAATATAGGTTACTAATCCTTATATATAGTTATATAAAAGCTTATCAAGTAAAATAAAAGGTATTAAATTAAAGATATATTAAGAATTTATATATTAAGATAAAAAGTAAAAGTAAACTCTTAATACATACTTTACTACTACTATTATACTATATATATACTACTATACTAATAATACTATACTAATAAGTTATATATATATTTTAAACTTAGATATTCTTTTTATACTTCTATTTTTAAACTTAACTTTAGTTTTTATATATATAATAATAAGTATTTACGTTACTATAAGTATATAGAATAAACCTTATAAAAAGTAGAAGTATAAAGTTATAGCCTTTCTAATAGTATATATAGTAGTTATTATATATACTATTATAAAAAGAATACCTGAGTTTTATACTAAAAGTTAAAAGTAATATAAATACTACTTTATACTATAAGTTTATTTTATACTATAATATAGTATAATAACAGTAGTATTTATAATATAGAAAAGAAAAATTCTAGCTTTTATACTTAGCTTTATATTAAAAAAAGTTTAATTTTAAACTTTTTTTAGCCTTTTTTCTCTATATTTAAAAATACTATCTATAGGATAAATAAGTTTATATACTATATATAGTACTTCTATATACCTATTAGATATAAGGAATCTTATAGTATTTTATATAGAATTCTATCTATTTTATATAGAGGAATATATAAGTTTTTTACACTATAATAAATACTAGTATTTTTTTAGTAGGTAGAAATAGTAAAAATACTACTTCTATTTCTTCCTTTTATAAAGCTCTAATAGTATATAATAAATAGTAGAAAATAGAGTTACGTATATACTATTTTCTAAGACTTATAAGTAATTCTTTTCAGTATAAGCTTATTACTTTATTAGCCTTAGAAAAGATAGTAAGAATATAGTGTTTCTAGTGTAGTTTAGATATAGGGGTGGTTTATAAGTAGGGTAGGTAGGTTATATAATCTAGCGTTTATATATAAGATTAAGCCTTAGTATAAATAATCTTACTATAGTTAATAAGAACTAGCTTTAGTATATAAAATAGAATACTTTAGTATATACTATTAAGTGTTTATATATAAGACTTATTAGTAGTATATATAATAAAGTATATTAGTATATACTATTTAGCCTTAGTTTATAAGATCTAGCCTTAGTATATATAATTTAGGTTTAGTATATATAATAGAGTACTTTAGTATATATAGAAATAGAAGGTATATATTCTATACTATAGTATCTTTCTATTTCTCTCTCTATAAGGTCTTTAGTTAATACTATATACCTTACGTTATAAAAGAAATAGAATATATTTACTTTATAAGGGATAAATACGTACTAGACTTACTATTTATCTATACTTTACACCCTATAGAATTACCTTTTCTTCTTATCTTACTCCTAATACTCCTTAACCTTAGGATAAATAAGACTAGTTTAAAAAGTTCTTTTTTACCTACCTTATAGAAGGAGGAGAAAGAGGAAGGAAAATCTACTCTTTTATCTTACTCTTTTATAAGCCCTTCTAAAACTAAGGCTATAGTAAAAAGTAGTATTATACTTAAGCTTTAGCCTATAGGGGGGTATATATATACCCTTTTCCCCTTACTAAGTATAAAATAAAATATAAATAGATAAAAGGAGAGAGTATAAAACTACTACTTAGTAAGGTAAAAAGGAGATAGAGTAAGGTTATAGTATTTATTTCTATCTCTCTCTATAAGGGAAAGTATAGTAATAAAGACTATACCTACTATATAGTATAAGGGGACCCTATATAAGTAGTAGGAAGTATATATAGTATGCTTTTTAGTTTTTTATAGTATAGCTAAATAATACTATACTTTCTCCCTTTACTCTTACTAAGGTATAAGTAAGCGTTCTTTAGTGTAGTAGTTATACTATAAGTAGAAAAACCTACTTTATAAAGTATAGTAAAAGATAAGTAGTAGTATAATACACCTAATAGTAAAGTATAGAGACGTCTATATATAGTTATTACTATACTATAAAGGATCTTTATACTCCTTTCTTTTATAGTCTTATATAAGGTAACCTTAAGGTGTCTATAGAGAGACTAGACTTTACTATAAGGTAGGAACTAAAATAGTACTATATATAAGATAATAATAGAGAGGAATATATAGTAAGAAGTAAAGATAAGATATCTTTCTATAGTATATATAGTTATTATACTACTACTTAGTATACTATATAGTATAGTCTATATACCTATATAATATTTCTTTTATAGTATATAATAGTATATAGTAGTATAGTATAGTTTCTTTTCTATTTTAAGTATTCTATAGATAAGTAGAGTCTATATTATAGTACTATCTATAGTAAAAGGCTACTCTTTATAAGAAAAGTAGTATTATAGATATTCTTATACTTTATTATATATATACTATATAGTATATAAGGTAGCCTAAACCCTAAAGTAAAAAGGTTACCTTAGGGTAGCCTTTATAAAATAAACTATATAGTCTTTTCTATAGCCTTTTATATAGGTATTATACTAAAATATAGTATATAGTAACTCTAGAGGATATATAATAAGTTAAATATACCTAGGTTCCCTATAGCTACTTCTATAGTAGTATAATATACTATATATAAAAGGCTATAAAGCTACTTAGTTAGCTATACTAGTAGTAAGTAATAGAGGTATAGTATATAGTAATTTATCTTTTTTTTACTTTATCCTAACTATAGTTCTACTTAGGGTTACTTAATAGTATAGTGCTTCTTACTTAGTAGGTTACTTAGTTAAGATGCCTTCTATACCTTACTAAAAGGCTATATATATAAGGGTATACTTCTTAATAAATAAGCCCTCTATATAGATAAAGACTACTAAGATTAGTATTCCTTATAGGTATATATACTATCTTACTACCTTACTATACTAAGGGGTTATTATTATAGCCTATTATATATTACTATAGCGCTATACCTTTACTAAGTGTCTATAGCTTTTATTAGCTATTTAGTATAATATAGTCTTACTTTTACTACTAGCTAGCTAATACTTTAGTTAAAAGCGTTAGCTACTAGTAGACGCCTTTAGATATAGAAGCCTCTATAGTAAAGCGTATAAAACCTACTTACTTAGTAACTAAGTGCTTTACTTCCTTATAGGCCTAGCTATAAGATAGCTATTATAGTATACTTATATACTAATAACGCTTTTATAAATAATAATATAAAATAAAGTACTTAGCCTAATAGTTAACGCCTTTAGTCTCTCTAAAACCTAACCCTAGGCTACCTAGGTTTAAATCCTTACTATTAGCCTGTTTTCTTCTCCTTTAGTCTTTAGGCTAGGGGTAAGGTAGCTAGTCTAGTAGTAGGATTTAAGCTTAATTCTTTTTTTTTTTTTTACTATATTAGAGCTGTAACTAAGCTACGTTTAGGCTAGAGGCCTAGCTACACCTAAGCTATAACTAAGCTATATCTAGGCTAGAGGCCTAGCTACACCTAAGCTGTAACTAAGGTATATCTAAGCTATACTTAGGCTAAAGGCCTAGCTACGCCTAAGCTGTAACTAAGCTATATCTAAGCTATATCCTAGCTAGAGGCCTAGCTATACCTAAGCTATAACTAAGCTATATTTTAGCTGTTTTATATTACTTCTAAATAAAGCCCCCCCTTTTAGATAATAATAAAAGATATAGCGCTTAGTTTAATAGTTAAACTTTTTACTACCTAAAATAACTAAAAACTATACCCCTTTAGGTTTATATCTTACTACTAAACTTCTACTTTTTATCTACCTAACACCTTAGATCTTTAAGTTATTACTTTAGCTAAAGCGTTAGGCTTTTTCTCTTTTTACTTTTACTTTTTTTTACTTCTCTATATAGTATTTTTTCTATATACTATACTATATAGTATCCTATAGTTCTCTATATATAAAGTAGAAAAAGCCTTTTCTATCTATAGTATAAAAGAATATATATACTTCTCCTATAGAGGGCTACTTACTTTATTTTAATCCTATACCCTTACTATAATTAAGGAAAGAGGGTATTTAACCTTTTTATACTACCTAAAGGGGATATATATTATAAGAGGGAGTATAGTAAAAGAATGAAAGATATAGGAATATAATTATACTTACTTATATTATTATTATACTAGGGAAAATTAAAATATATATATTTATATTTATATTCTTATAGTAGTATATACTTTATTATATATTATTATAGTCTTTATATTATACCTATATATAACTAAATAGACTATATCTACTTATATAAATAGTATACTAATAGTATATAAAGGGCTATATACTTAGAGGTTACCTTATATAGAATTTAGTATTACTATAGTAAAAGAAAAAGTAGGAAGATAGTTACACTATAGGAAAGAAACATATTAGTATACTATAATAGATATACTAAAAGAAAATATAGATATATACTATATATATTAGTATAGTAATAAAGAAAATATAATATAATATATATATAAATATATAGACGTGTTTATATTATATTTTTCTATTTCTATAGTATAAGTATAAAGAGTAAAAATAGAAATATAAGTATATATATTTATATTTCTACTATAAGTATATAAGCTATTACGTATATAGTATAAAAAAAGTAACTATAGAGAGGACTTTAGTAATAGTATACTACTATTACTATAGTGTCTTTAGCTAGTAATACTAGGTATTATATATAGTAGTAAAGAATTAGGAATAAAGGGTTTTAATTCTATATACCTAAACTATTTTATTTCTTTTTCTTAAAGTAGTATATAATATACTATATAAAAGTAAAAGAGCTAGTATAATATATATAACCTATAGTATAAAGTATATAGTATAGTAACTATACTATATATATCTATAGTATAGTATATATAATAAGTATATATATAAGAATATAATAAAGTAGGTTTATACTTACTTACTATAGTACTATTAGCCTTAGGTATAACACTATATGTTTATACTTTAGTAGAGGTATAAAAGGGTTTCTAAGTTAGTATAGGGTTTTTACGTTTCTTTTAGAGTTTTCTTATAGTATAAATATAGTATAAAGTATATACTATAGTTATAATCTTAACGTATATAGTCTATTTTCTTAGTCTATTATATATACTATACCTATAATTATATAGTGTATAGTATAACGCTAAAGTATATACTAAATATCTATAGTATTCTTTCTATATATATATAAAAGCTATTATCTATAGTATAAGAAGTATATTCTATTTTCTTTTTACTCTCTTACTTTAGTACTATAACGTAAATAGGTGTAATGTTACTTTACTTCTAATAAAGAGTACTATAAGGTAACTAGTATAGCTATACGTATATACTTTTTAGTATCTTTTTACTAGTATAGTACTATAATTTAGTGTATATAATTATATACTCTTAGTATAGGCTTCTTACTACCCTATTCTTAATAGCGTATTATTAGGTATATAGGCTTTTAGGTACTATATATATAGCTATACTATATCTATCTCTACTATACCTAGTAGGAGGTATATATTATATAGTTAATATAACTATATATACTATTATATATCTAATAATAAAGATACTACTATGTGTATATATATTCTTATATTAAGTGTTTTTATACTACTTTACTACTTACCTTAAGGTACCCTTTTATAGTGTAAGGTTAGGTAGTAGTAGTATAAAGTTAGGAGTATAAAGTATTTATATATATACTTTAGGGTAAAAGAAATAACCCTTATAACGTACTACTATACCTAGTATATATATATATAGAAAGTTATATACTTTACTTTTCTAGTATTATATATATAATAATATATACTATAAAGGGTATATCTTATATTATAAATATTTATAATTACTATAACTTAGTCTGCTAACTATACTATAGTATAGTCTTACTATTCTTATATAAGTTATATACTTAGATTATCTTCTCTATCTGCCTTATATATATATATATATATATATATAGTATATTATATTTCTTAGATACTCTTTATACTTATAAGTACTACTATAATATATAAAAGCTTATATATTAAATATAGACCCTATTAACTTATAAAGAACTAGAGGATAAATATGCTTATTCTAGCTTTATATATTATATAGTATATAATACCCTTACTATTACTATGCTAAATATAGTTAGTATATAACAATACACTATAACTCTAATTAGTATATATATAGTAGTATAGTAAAATAGGTAGAATCTCTAGAGATACACTATATAGGCCTAAAAATAAGTAGTAATAGTACTACCTTTCTTATAGTAGACTTCTATACTTTATTTTATTATATAACTATACTATATAAAAAGAATAGTAGTAGTACTAGTAATAAATAACTATTCTATATAGTATTAAATAATATAAGTATATATAGTATAGTAAGATAGGTATAGTAGTTATATAGTATATATATTATATATAAAGTACTATTTCTATTACTATAGAAACAGAAGGTATATATACTATATATACGTATTATTCTATTTCTCTATATATACAGTTTTAAAATACCCTAAAGGCCTTATGTTTCTATAGAAATAGATCTTATTACTTTTTATAAAAGTACTATATACTATACTTAGTACTAGTTTGTAACTAAGACCCTTACGTTTATATAGAAATAGAACGTATTACCTCTTAAGAGACTCCTTTATACTACACTTAGTATTACCCTATATAAGATTTAGCTTTAGTTTATAAAAGAGAGTACTTACGTCTATAATATCTAGCGTTAGTTTATAAAAGAAAGCACTTAGGTTTATATAAGGAGTAATTAAGCTTACTAGAAGAACCCTAAGGCTATAGTATAGAATTTAAGAAGAGAAAGACTAATAATAATATTTTTACTTACTTATTATTCTTTATTTTTATCTCTTTCTTTATACTCTTTACTTAACGTCTTACTTATACTATACTTTATTATACTTTACCCTTTTAAAGAGGTTAAACTATCTTTAGAATATAAAAGTAATTCTTATCTACTATATAACCCTTTAAATAAAAAGATCTATAGGTTTTATAAATAATTCTTATCTACTATATAACTATAAATAGTAATATATTTTATACCTCTATAGGGGATTTATATCTACTATATAACTCTATAAAGTTAAAATATCTTAAAAGTATAAGAATAACTCTCCTTTACTATATTAACCCTAACGCTATGCCTTTACTTTTAGTAAGTACTTTAGCTAGCTATACTATAAAGTATAGTCTTACTTTTACTTTTAGTAGGTACTTTAGCTACTATAAGGTATAGTCTTACTTTTACCTTTAGTAGGTACTTTAGCTAGCTATACTATAAAGTATAGTCTTACCTTTACCTTTAGTAAGCACCTTAGCTACTATAGGGTAAGGTTTTACCTTTACCTTTAGTAGGTACCTTAGCTACTATAAGGTAAGGTCTTACTTTTACCTCTAATAGGTACTTTAGCTACTATAAAGTATAGTCTTACCTTTACCTCTAATAGGTACTTTAGCTACTATAAAGTAAGGTTTTACTTTTACCTTTAGTAGGTACCTTAGCTACTATAGGGTAATATTTTACCTTTACCTTTAGTAGGTACCTTAGGTATAGATTAAATAGAAGGAAGAAATAGGTAGCTAGAAATTATAAGAATTATATACTTCTTTATAAATACTAAAGGATATAATAATATAATAAGTAAAACTTAGGGTTATTATAGCTAATTCTTTATAATAATTAGGAGATAGAAATAGATATAAAGTAGGAATTATAAGAATTATAGCTAATTTTTATAATTACTATAAGATAGAAATAGATATAATAGAGGAATTATGAGGAATATATAATTCTCTATAAACACTAGGAAATAGAAGAAAGTATAAAAAGAAAATCGTAATACTTATAGCTACTTCTTTATAGCTCCTAAGAGATAAGAAGAAATATAAGGTAAATAGTATATTATTCTTTATAACTACTAAGAGATAGAAATAAGGGTAAAGATATATAAAGACTAACTTTTTAACCTAAAGTAACTAGTATAATAATATAGATATATATATATATATAAGTAGAAATAGATTTAGGAATAAGGTATATATACTTACTTTATCTTTTTATAATCGTACCTTATAGTAGTTATTTATTTTATCTTTTTATATATATCTATTTTCCTTTTTACTTTATATAGGGTAAAAAGTACTAATAAACTCTTCTATAGGCCTAGGTCTAGGTATCTTACTATCTCTAGATATAGCTTTACTTCTAGAAGGGTTTATTATAAAGTTAGATAAGGGATCTAGTTATTCTTTCTCCTCTCTTTTCTTTCTAAGTAAAATAGATAAAAGGGTATCTATATATATCTTATTATTACTAGAATAAACATATAGACCTTTTTATTCTATAGCCTCTATATCTACTATAATATACTCTTTTTACCTATATATACTATAGTATAACTATAGACTATATATAGTATAAATTATATATAACCTTATTATACTCTTTAGCTATATTATTTTTACCTACTTATATTATACTACTAGGTATAATAGAGGGTAGGTAATTACTTCTTCTATTTTTATAATAAAGCATAAGACTTATAATAAAACTTACTACATAGTATTTTATCCTATATAGACTATAGTTATAGTAAAATAAAAGTACTCTATTTCTCTAGCTATTTACTTTTTCTATTATACTATACTTATTATTTTTTATTCTTATAGTAGAAATACAAACATAAGTATACGTATTTATATTTCTACTATAAATAGATTTCCTATAGAAGTAGAATAATATAATATATATATATATATTTATCTTTATATTCTATTATATATTTTTTCTTACTATACTAGTAGTACCTATAAAAGGGTAGTACTATACCTTTTAGTATTTAGTACTTTACTTTATAAACTAAGGTACTATAAAGAGTAATATAAAGGGAGATACCTTTCTATTTCTATATAAATAGAAGACTACTATACTATATATATATATTCTTCTATTATATAGTATAAATATACTATACTAATAACTACCTAATATTTATATATAAATAGAATATACTAACCCCTCTATAGGATAGTCTATACTACACTATATATATATATATATATATACTATACACTTTATATACTACAGCCTAAATCTACTCTTCCTCTTAGGGTTCCCTAGTATAAAGTTAGATTACTAGTTTATCTAGTACCTAAAGATCCTATATACTAAGTACTATAAGGCTACTATACTACTACTATAGTATAAAAGAGAATAAAAAAAGGCTATTAGTATTATTACTAAAGTAAGGTCTATATATATACTAAGATCCCTACCCCTAACGGATTTTCTCTTCTTATTATAAAGTTCTTTTATATAAGGGTATAGTATAAAAGCGTCTACTACCTTTATACTATTAGTAATAGTATAACCTTAGGGTAATTTCTATTCTACCTATTATAACACTAAATATAGTACTTTTATTAGAGGATAGAATTAGTATTACTATTTTTTACTACTACTATAGTCTTATACTACTTAGTATTTACTAAAGCCTATATAAAATAACGTATAATACGCTTTATAATTAATTAGAAGACCCCTATTTAAAACGTTATATAGCCTATTTATAATAGTAGCTATACCTCTACTATAGCTAAAGTATAGCCTAGTATATATCTTAGCTACTTTATACCTAAGCTATAGCTAAGCTATAGCCTAGCTATATCTTATACTACTTATAAACTAAAAGCATACTTCTATATAATAATAATAGATAAAGCGCTTAGTTAAGTAGTAAGAGTAACTACTACTATAAATAAACTAAAAGAACTAAATAAAACTATATAGGTTTAAATCCTACTACTAGACTAAGTTCTTAATCTAGACTAAAGGCCTAGCAGCCTATTAAACTAGACCTAAGTTATAACCCCTACTATAGGTTACTAGGCTTTAGTTACTTTACCTTTTATATTTTCTTTTTTTCCTTTTTTCTTCTTTTTTCTCTCTTTTTTTCTCTCCCTTAAGATAGTACTATAATAGAGGATAAATATAGTATAAGTAGCTAGAGGGGAAAAAATAGATTATATAGGGAGGGATAAAGAAAAAGGTACTCTCTTTCTATATATAGTAGTTCTATATAGTATATATACTATATACCTATACATACTAGTTACTATAGTAAGAAGTATACTAAGTATTACTATAGACTTACTACTTCTATAGTATCTTTTTATATATATATATATTAATAGTAAAGCTACTATAATCTATAGTAGGAGATAGATATATACCCTATCTATAGGTAGTATAGTAAGGAGAAATAAAAGGATACTATAGATATAACTATATAGTATAATTATGTTTTTCTCTTTTTATCCTATATATATATATAGTATAATTAAAATATACTATATATATATATATATATATATATATATATATTTATAGTTATACTATAAGAATATAAAATAGTAAGGATATAATAGTAAAGGAGTAAATAGAGAGAGAAAAAGAGCAGCCTTATTCTACCCTAACGTAAGTGTATATAATACGTAACACTACGTATTATATATAGTATAATAGGATTAGTAATAAGAAATATATATTCTATAAGAGGGTTAGTATATAGTACTTTATAGTATAGTAGTAAATAGTATATCTAGTATATATATAGTAAGTAGTATACTCTATATAGGGTTTATACTTTATACTATAGAAAAGTAACTATACTATAGAATTCTAAGTATATATATATATATATATATAGTAGTATAGTAGTTATAAAAAAGGATATAATAAAGTGTGTTTTTACTTACTACTCCTTATAAACTATATGTTAATAACTATATATATATACTTTATTATATATAACTAAGAGGCCTTTACTAGTTAATATTATATAAAAGTACTTTAGGATATAGATAGAAGTTTATATCTATATATATAGTACCCTAAAGTAACCCTATATAGATTAAATAAACTAGTATACTAATACGTATATACCTTTTATTATTTTTCTATTAGTATAGTACTATAGCTTAATATAACAAATTTAATCTATATATATAAGACGTTTTTACACCCTACTTTTTATAGCTTTTCTTTAGGTATATAGGGGGTGTTATTACTAGAAATATACCTATACTATATATATATATATAGTATACCTAGTATAAGATATATATACTATAGTAGATATAATTATATATACTATAGTATATATATAAATATAGATATATATAGTTATATATCTAAAGTTTATATTTTATTTACTATACTATAAATAAGTAGGGTATATAGATTATTATAGATAATAACTATAAATATATATACCTATTTCTATTAGCTATTCTATATTCTTTATACTATATTATCTTATTCTAATATATAGTGTT
>JASUDE010000661.1:0-22101 GCA_034509685.1 Colletotrichum cereale | reverse complement strand
CCCCCCCCCGGCCGGGGGGGGGGGGGGGTCTCCCATCTAGTAGTTGCCTCGTTCCAAGGCATTCTAGCCATCTTCAATCCTGCCTCATCCATCTCCCTTTTTTCTCAGGCAGAGAGGAGGAAGAGAAAACATCGCTTGCTTTACCAACCGTGACTGTAGCCTACCGTCATCGTCGTCGTCGAACCCGCGAAGATGACCCGAGTCTCCGTTTACAGCGCAGCCCTCGTGGCTTTTGTCGCCGGTAAGTGGCCTCTGCTTTGATTCAAGACGAGGAGACGGACGACCCACACGTCATCGCCATCGCCGGTTTCTGATGCCAGACGACGGCAAGCATCTCGAGGGCGCGCGAGGCGAAGCTCCAGAAGAAGCAGAACACTCCGCAATGGGAAGCAGACCTCACGACGCTGACAATGTTGTTCTCCGCTAGCGACGGCGATGATTATCGCATCCATCACCCTGCCCCACTGGGTCACCTACTCCGTCACGGCCACTGACGGCAAGGAGTTCTCTAAACACATCGGCTTGCATCGCGCTTGTTCGAACCTGTACGACCCGCCGTGCCAGGAGTTTCCGACAGAGGCGCTGTGTAGTAACGGCGAGCGGTACTTCTGCTCCATGTGGCGCTCTGTTGGCTTCTTGGCCTCCTTCTCGACGATTCTGCATCTAGCATCCATCGTCACATTCATCGTCATCATGGGCGGCGGAAAATATAAACGCGAGACCGGTTGGACGGTCCTCGGTGGACTGCTGCTCCTCGTTGGCGTGGTTGAGTTTGTGTTGATGGGCATTGTGGTAAGTTGCCGATGCTGTGCGTTGGAGGGAAACTAGAAGCTAAATGACTCGTCCGTCACCCCTTCGTAGGCATACCTCTACGACAATGATGAGCAGTTCCAGGTCCCCGGCTGGAACTTGGATACCTCTTGGATTCTTTGCACCATCAGCGCATCCGTCTCTATCATCTGCGCCGTCGGCCTGGGCATCTCCGCCTTTGTGCTCCCGCCGGAGGAGGGATACGAGTTCCTCAACGACCCCTTGCCGTAAGGAACATCGGTCGACGGGAAACAAAAACCAGAGGCATGCCTCACCTTCTTTGGCTATATAACGTACGCGCATAGGGAAAACCGGCGTATTATACTTTTGTTATATTCCGGGGCGATTTGTTTGACATGGAAGGGGAGTTCTTCTAAATTCGATTGTCCGGTAGCGGGCAGATTAAAGTGACGAACTGGTGCATCTGGCAATACGAGCCTGTACTACGTAGGGACATACAAATAAATGACTTTTTGTTAGAAGCGCTCGAACTGGAAAACCAGACTGTATCACTATGAAAGTGACGACGGTCCGTGAGATGACGATGGATAAGCGCTGGCGGGCTATTGCGGGGCCGGGATCCCCCCCGCATTCTGATGTTCCATTTCTACCCGCCTAATACACAACGGCGCGCCACTTCAAGACTTGTATGAGGCCATCAACTTGCCAGACTTGTTACTGTTCCTGGCACAACTTGCAGTTCTGAACAAATACCTATCACCTTTCTCCATCAAACCCATTTTGTTTTGCGTCAAGCAATCCGATCTGCATCCCGCAGCAACCCCTCCTTTGGCCCCCTCATCATGACCGTCCCCTCACAGGAGGAGGGCCTGACCCCGGAGCAGCTCGCCCGCTTCCACCGCGACGGCTACCTCATCATCCCCGGCGCCCTCTCCCCGGAGACCGTCTCGGGCTTGCTCGCCGAGACCCACTCGCTGCTGGACAACTTCTCGCTCGCGGACCACCCCATGACGCGCTTCTCCACCGGCGACAAGGCCGACCACGTCGGCGACGACTATTTCCTCTCCTCGGGCGACAAGGTCCGCTTCTTCTTCGAGGAGGACGCCTTCGATGACGCGGGCAACCTCGTGAAGCCCAAGGCCCGCGCCATCAACAAGATCGGCCACTACCTGCACGTCCTCTCGCCGCCCTTCGCCGCCATCTCGGACCCGCGTCCCGGGCCCGGGAGCGGCCCCGTCGCGGGCAAGCCGTCCGCCGTGGCCCGCAGCCTGGGCTTCCGCGACCCGCGGTGCCTGCAGAGCATGGTCATCTGCAAGCAGCCCGAGATCGGCGGCGCGGTACCCCCGCACCAGGACTCGACGTTCCTGTACACGGACCCGCCGTCGGCCGTGGGGTTCTGGTACGCCCTCGAGGACGCGACGCTCGAGAACGGCTGCCTGAGCTTCCTGCCGGGCTCGCACCGCTGGGCGCCCGTGACGCACCGCCTGGTGCGCAGGGCGGGCGGCGGGACGGAGATGGTCGACAACGACGGCCCGCGGTTCCCCCCGGGCGGGGAGTACGGCGGCGCCCAGGACGGGGGAGGGGACTACGTGCCGGGCGAGGTCAGGGCCGGCGACCTGGTGCTGATCCACGGCAACCTGCTGCACAAGAGCGAGAAGAACCTGAGCCAGAAGGGGCGCATCATTTACACGTTTCACGTCATCGAGGGCGACGGTACAAGTTACGACGAGAGGAACTGGCTGCAGCCGCCCGAGGCCGGGTTCACCCGGGTGTACGCTTCATGATGTGTATACAGACTTGTGGGTATCCAATTGATAGATTCATTCTGCCACCCCGCCCGGCACAATCAATAATAACAATAACAACGAGTTTCCCTCTGCATCCTAGCATCGTAGCAATGGACTGAGTGGTGAGGGGTGGTACAGCTATGACGTACGACTGATTACAGTTCGATCTTTGCCCTGTTCTCCAGACTCTTCCCCCCCTTTTACTTCTTCGAACCCTTCTTTTTGGTTGTCTCCTCTTCTTCCTCGTTGTCGTCCTCGCTGCTGCTATCCTCGTCTTCTTCTTCTTCCGACGACGATGACGACTCGCTCGAGGTCTCGGCCTCGCGTTGGGCAGCTTGACGCTGGATCTCGCTCGCATTGTCAGAGTCGTCCGAGTCGCTGTCGCTGTCCGAGTCCGAGTCCGACTCGGAGTCGGAGGACTCTGAGCTCGAGTCGACGTTGGTACGTCTCTTGCGGCGACGGGCAGTGGTCTGCTTCGTGCCGTCGTTGAGCTTGACCCTCTTGTCGACGGACTCGTCCTGGGCAGCAGCAGCCGCCTCCTGGGTCGCTGGGGCGGCCTCCTCGGTATCGATGGTCATGGCATCGCTGTCGTCGCTGTCGGACAGCTCTTCCAGTATCGTCTCGGCCCGCATGCGCTTGATGACCCGCTGGGTGATGGCGACGTCCGTGGACTGCGACACGAAGCCGGCCTCGTCGAAGCGCTTCCTCTTGGAGCCGGAGCCGAGCTGCATCAGGCCGGCCAGCACCTTCTCGTACTCGGACTGCTTCGAGTCCATGTCCGGCGTGCCTTCGGGGAAGGCAGCCTTCCCCTGGTCGGTATCCTCCTTCTTGACCTCCGCCGCCGTGTCCTTCAACCGGGTCCGCGTGAAGCCCTTCAGGTCTTGGATGTAGTCGTAGAAGGTGGCGATATCGCGCGAGGGGATCGCGTCGGCGTGGAAGACCCGCTTCATCAGGATGGTCTGATGGTTCTTGTTGAACTTCCAGGTCTCGCGGGATGACTTCCAGTTCCGGAGGTACTCCAGGGAGGGCTTGATGTCCGCGGTGGGCTGCTGCGTCGCCGTCTTGGCCGCCTTCTTCGGGCCCTTGCTCTTCCTGTTCGGTTCGGCGGCGGTGGGGTTCTTGACGTCGTCGGCAAAGGTGACGGACTTCTGCTTTCTCAGGGTCGGGGTTGCATAGCCGGACGAGTCGTCCGTGCGGTGCCTTTTGAAGGGGTAGGTGGACGCAGGGGGAGCCTGTTGTTCGAGACGTTTCCTTTTGGCGGCAGCGGCGGCGGCCGGGGAGGCGTTGGCGGCGTTGGCGACGGGGCCGCTGGCGTGCCGGTCGTGGAGTTGTTGCCCGTTGGGCTTCGATCCCTCAGCGGAAGCAGGGCCGCCAATCTCTGCGCCGGATGCGGGCTGCTTGAGCTTGAGGCCCAATCGTTTCCAGGCCGGGACTTTTTGGGCGGAGGACATGACGGGCAGCGGGCACACCCTCTTTTGGGCTTCTCTCGGCTTCTCTTGTCGGAAGGGAGGGAGAGGCAGGAGGGGCTACTTGCTTCTCTCGGGCCGCTGCTGTTTCTTTGGCCAGGAATTCTGTTGTCTGCGCGTTTTGGCCAGTCGAGGGGAGCGAAAAGTGCAGAATTGGGCCGCTTCGACGGTTTCCACGTGTGATTAGCCTATTAGATTGGAATGCTGCGGCCTCATGGACAGCACTTCTATTGGGCGCAAAGAGTGGTGCTTGACACTGGAAAAGATGGCATCGGGAATGGTCCCAATCTACTTTTTTTTTTCCCCCTTCCCCTTGGCTTGAGATACCGCCCTGCCAAATTTTTGGCAGCAAAGATGCGTTGTCGTTCCCACTGTACAGGGGTGCCCCGCTACTTCCCTGTCACTGAGATAGGTACGTAGCGGAAACTGCCGCATCCAAACGCTTAATCGGCATGATCTATCTTATGTAAGCTCTACGTCCTTGGGTTTCTGCCTTAGAACACAAGCGACCGGGGCAAGGCATCCACAGCCTTCCAGCTAGGCCACTGGAGCTGCCCGCTGCGTTGCCTCGTCTGCTCCAGGCAAGCTCCTGCAAACGCGTCGATATCCAAGAGCTCCGTCAGAGCTCAACCCCGACACCACCACCGACGACCACCTCCCATCCTCCACCCATCAACGTCTTCCTTCAGTTCGTAACGACCGCACACGACTTCCCCCCGACCTAATTCGAACAAAACAAACACCACAATACCGCCAAGATGTCGGGTGCGTCCTCCCACTGCCGGCCTCACCCTTGCGAATGCCTGTCATAGCTAACATGCCTTTCACCCATCAGGTGGCTCTGCATATGACCGACACATCACCATCTTCTCCGAACAGGGAAGATTGTACCAAGTCGGTATGTATACTCCTTTCCCCGCGATTCGAACGCCCCTCCCTGTGGTGATGCCATGATGCGGGGCCCGCAACGACATGGCCTGTCACCGACCGAGCTGACAATACGCTTCCAATCAGAATATGCCTTCAAGGCAATCACAGCCGCCAACATCATGTCGATAGGCGTCAGAGGCAAGGACTGTGCCGTCGTCCTGTCTCAGAAGAAGGTTCCTGTACGTTGAGATTATCAGCAGGCTCACATGTCGGAAGCGGAACTGACCCAATCGCAAGGACAAACTCATCGACCCCGCCTCTGTCTCCCACCTCTTCCAGCTCTCCCCGTCTGTCGGCTGCGTCATTACGGGATCCATCGCCGATGCCCGTGCCTTCTCCCAGCGTGCCCAGGGCGAGGCAGCTGAGTTCCGGTACAAGTACGGCTACGAGATGCCTGCCGATGCACTGGCCAAGAGACTGGCCAACATCAGCCAGGTCTACACACAAAGAGTAAGCCGGGTGGAACCTCGGGATGACGTCGGTATAGTGACTTACAATATGTCTAGGCCTACATGCGTCCCTACGGAGTGGCCACGACCTTGATCTCATTGGACTCCGAGTTTGGACCTCAGCTGTTCAAGTGCGATCCTGCAGGATACTACATCGGCTACAAGGGTACTTCGGCAGGACCTAAGCAGCAAGAGGCTCTCAACCACCTTGAGAAGAAGTTGCGCAACAAGGAACACGCCCCGGGCGACTGGACGGAGGTTGTCGAGCTCGCCATCACAACCCTCAGCACCGTCTTGAGCATGGACTTCAAGAAGGGTGAGATCGAGATTGGCATCGTTGGAGGCCCCCGTGCGGACGGCAAGGAGGGAACGGACCCTGGCTTCCGGATCCTTACGGAAGACGAGATCGACGAGCGGTTACAGGCGATTGCGGAGAAGGATTGAGGTGGAATAGACACATTCCGGCAGGTGGAAGCTGGACTTGGTTGGTGCGTCCGATGATGAGTCCAAGGCGACATTGATTCGTTGACAGGCCAAATCACGCATGACCACCGCGGGGCCTTGCAAATGAGAGTCAAGCTGGTTATCTCCCGAACCCAGATCCCCGCACACGATTGTACTACTAGCCAGCCTACCAACCGTTATAGATCAAGACATTCGGAAGACGTCGCAACGATCAACCCATGATGCTCGACTTGAGAGTGGCCGCGACGCCGTTTGTGGCTTGGCTGAGTACTGACTGAGTAGGCATGATGGTGAGAATGACTGGTGTGGCTTGGCCGAGGCCAGCGGACAACAATCTGAGATTTATCAATTGTCTCGGAGAGTAACTCGATGATAATGACATGAGACACAAAAGACACGGAGAAAACTGGAGGCCAGTCGTGGGTTCAAGCAAGATTGAGAGGCGGGCGTCGGTTTGCAGCAGGGAAGGCTACTGGCCTCGTCAAATGGCCTCACAAGGCGACCAGTTGGATTGAACGAGTCGATCCTACCAGGAAAAGCAAACAAAGGTCAGACAGACACAAGGCACAATAGAAGAGGGCCGAGCCAGTGAGGCCGCTGGATCTCTCAACGGTCCGCAGGCCACCCTCGGGTGGAAACAAGGTTCCCCCTTTCTTCCGTTCGGGGGGCTGCAGAACTCCAGCGGCCGATACGCGGGCGGTGAGATGGCAGGGGAAGAATGTATGGCGTGCCGAGTCAGAGCTGGATAAGTCAGCCCAGAATCCCTCTCCACCAGTCTCCTTCACAGCAATCGTGTGCGGCGAGGAGAATTTCGTGTTAATTTTCGCAGTCTGCCTTCTGCTAAGTCGTAACGGGTAACCGACACAGGGACCCTAATGCGGGTGCCCAGTTTGGCGGTATCGGCTCAGCTGGAACATGACGTGCCAAACGTGGGAGACGGTCAAGGCCTCTAGACCATGATTGGCCCCACCAAGTCACCACCGTATGTAAAGCTCCAGCCCACTTCCTGATCCGGCCGTCAATATTACAAGCTGAAGATCCACCCAGCCTTACCTTATTGCGCATCCTTGTCATCGACCTGATCTAGGCAGGCAACATGTTCGTGCATGATACCGGGGGGGGGAGACAGAAGACCAACGTTTACCCAGGCACTGGGTTTGGGGTCTGGACCAAATCCATCGTTCCCTTTTCTCCATGCCATGCTTTCACGTGTCCTGCCCCAGGTCTTTGGGTCTCGAGACTTGCGATGACCCATGTCACCCACCATCTAGTGTAGAGCCTTACTATGCAGTACACCCTCGTCCCTCCCTCGTCCGTCCAGGTCTTACCATCCGGCGCAGCCTCGTCAGCGGCATGTGTCGAGTGGCCGCCGCTCGAATCCGGCCCTGTGACTGGTCTGTCTCTCTAATATGTCGTCAGTCCCTTGGAGGTGTGGCCTGGGCCACGATTGTCTAGGCACACACCATGCGGGTTGGCATCATCGCCAGGCCTCCCGGGTGCCAAAGACAATCTCTCCGTTCCATCGCATCCGACAGACCAGGGGCACTTCCACCAGCTTGCCTAGGGTCAGTCTAGCTTTGAGCTTGCAAAGCCATCCCAGCTGCGAGGATCCTGGTCTTTATTTCCCGACTCGTCGGTCGGCCACATGGTCGGACTCGGACGGCGTGGGGTTTCATCAGATGAACCAACGGTCCATTGGGTCAACGCTTCCGAGGATCTCCTGCGTCTGTATGGGGCTTCCCCATTTACCTGTCAGAACCGCGGGTCGGGACAGCTCTGCGATTCATGACGGGGGGGCAGCAGGCACAAGGGCTAGGGCCATGGTTTGCTTTTCGGATGATGTGTCTGTAATCTTCGTGATTGACCTTTCTCTGTGTCTTTGGGAGGCCGTCGACGATATACAAAAGAAGCTCACGGCGCTGGTGCTATTCTCACGACATTGGTTCAACCAGTGTGTGTATCTGTCTCAACAACAGCAGGCCTTCTCTCTCTCTATCTCTCTCTCCCTATCTCTCCCTCCTCTCACCCGACTAATACTAATTCTTGTACACCATACCTTGTTCTTTTGTTCGATCGTTTCGCTCTCATTCAACCAACCACCTATAATCACTATCTACCACCATTCTGACACGTTCCTCGCCATCACAATGGACGGATGTATGTTATCAGCTGGAATCTCTGGGGCACATGGACCTGGTGCTAGGGAGCCCTGTAGCGCGGACGGACCTAACATGAGCTTCAGTCAACGAATACCGAGTAATGAGAGTTGCCGAGGTTCTCTCCGATTTCCGGACTTTGCAGTACTACATCGCGGCGGCGCCCACGGAACCAGCCAACATGGAAGACTACTGGACCGAGGGTTGGGCGGCGCTGCGGCAATGCTCTCTCGACGGGCAGCACATCCTCAACTGCGCGGCCGACACAAGTGTTCCGCAGGCAAGCGGCGGGCCGGGAGAGCAGGAAAAGGCCGAGTTGAAGCAGTCAGTCCTCTACCCTCTCGATGAAACCGCGCATTGCGACTTATTCTCCTCCGTCTGCTATAGATGCTTGCTTGATGCCTACGCCAGAAGGCACGAGTGCCAAAAGATCTACCTGCGCCAGGCTGCCGCCCAGCGGTGGATCAGCAACCGGGACAGCGTCCTGCAAGGCGAGAGACCAAACTCGAGGAACGGGTCTCGTCTGAGAGCGTGCGATCAGCAGTTGAGAGCTGTGAGTCACCATCCCGCGACCCATGGTTGCGGCCATGGCAACCCCACGCTGACACGAGGACCGCAGGAGCTCTCGACGATCACCGACGATGCGATTTACACTGAGCTGCAGGCCTCTGACTGCTCAATGGGCCGCTGGACGGCCGAGGACCCCAGCTCACGAAGCGTGCAGCGCTGGCTCCGCGCACGACGACCCGCGGCGGCATGATGACCCGCGACCAGTGGAGGTGTGGATGAATGACATGTCTTGTTTCAACGTGATACGAAAGCGAACCGGCATTCCTGTTTCCATAAGCCTCCAGAACGAACGTGAGGATTTTGCATACACGGCGCATGGAGGATACCAAACGACCACAGCAGCGAGCATTCTGGTCACCCCAGTAACATTTATTTTTCCAGTTTCTTTATCTTTTGTTTCATCATATTACTAAGAGATCCCACCCCCCAGGCGGGACTGGATGCGCTTGATTCGGAGGAGTTCCGGCCCTGGTAGGCCGGCGACCAGCGGAGTCTCACGGGCGAAGCAGATGAAGGGGAACCGGAGTGGTGGAAAGCGTTGAAGGGTTGGATCTGCCCGGCGCAGAGACTTTGTTCGCTTCGACAGTCTATATTCAAATCTCGGATATCTTTCAAAACGGCCCCCAACGCCACTTTTCTAAACTTGTGTACCTTGCATCAATAAATGAGACATGCGGCTAGGTAGTCCAGTGCCTTGCGCATCCAAAAACGTGCGGCCTTTCTGACCAAAAGCTCCACCGCCAACCAGGGAAAGCTCCAAACCGTTACCTGGTCTTGCTGTGCACACATAACGCTATCCCGGAAAGAGACAACACCATACCAAGCAGGGTTTCTGCGATAACAAATCAGTCATGTGCGGGCCAATCAGGTAAGCGAGCTCGGAGGAGAGAAAGTGCGGCCTACCTCGACTGATCACCTTGCTCTCGACCCACCAGTCGCCAATGACGGTGAAGAGAAACGCGAGAGTGTTGACGATGGGGACCGTCAAGCTCAATTCTATGGCAGTTCGTCAGCAACTCCACTCTCTCTCCTCTTATTTTCCCAGAATAAATAAAGGAACGAGGGCGGGGTGGGGGGAGGTGGCTTACCAGCCTGCCCGATGAGCAGGAAGAACCACACGCTCCCGGTCAAGTTGATGAGCAGCGGCACGGCGTACCGCGGGTTGCGCAGCAGGTCGAGGACGCCGAAGAAGGCGCCGTAGACCCGGCTGCGGAACCAGCTCCGCTTGACGGCGTCGGTCTCGAGGACCGGGTGCGGGGGCGGGTGGTGGTCCTTTGCGGCGCGGCGGATGAAGGGGGTCGTGAAGCCCCACGCGAGGCCGACGAGGAGGAAGCCTGCGACATAGTTGATGGCCGCGGGCTGGCGTTCGGGGGCGTCCGGTGATGTCATATTCGCCTGTGATGAGGATGCGCGTGTGTATGTGTATATGCGTATACGTTGTAGGGGGGAGATGTCTTTGGTGTGCTTCAGCCTTACCAAATTGGTCTTTAAGGTGTGGTTACATCAGCTGAGACCCTTGTGTGTGTGTGTGAGAGTAGCAGGCCTCACAATGCTTGCGAGAACTGAAGAAGAGCACGCTCGACGATTACCGGTGGTCCGGGATGACGGAACACTACTACTAGATGGAGGGAGGTCGAATGGGAGTGGGTGGTCTGGGCCCCACGGGCGAAGCCCCCAGCACAGCCACGCGGCAGGGCGGGTACTGCCACTGGCAGCCGCCATGAGAGAGCCCATTGGCTGCATCTGGACCCACCCAACAGGGAACCCCGCGAAGGGACCAGCCGAGCGGCTGACTTCACCGACTCCGTTTGGCACTTTTTAGCGCGGGCTGCTTTCTGTTTCTTTCCTGCCCGCTCGTCACTCACTCACTCACCTGAACGATGCATCATTTGACGCCAAGAATAGAGAACGACATCAAAGACACCCTGAAGACATCCAGTGGCAGAAGAGGCCTCTCGCCATTATCGCAGAGGGCCAGACCTCGATCGAATGCGCCTCAAGAAGCCCGGTCAAATGTGACGACTCCTATCTGTACCCAAGTCCGATGAACCAGTTGCTGTACGGTGGTTGCTTCAGACCCGGTGGCACGGGGAGTCAGCAGCTCGCACCGGGATAGAGTGGCTTGCACACGCGGCTACATGTTGTACTGGCCAATGGCAACTACAAATGGCCGCCGCCGAGGAAAACAAGCGCCATATACCATCCGACCAGTGTTTGGGGGCCGCTGCGGGCTCGCGGCTTTGTGGGAACATGTCGTCCCGGCATCTAGGTCGACAATTTTGACAAAAATGGTGGCATTCTTGATTCCTATTCGACGCTTGGCCGCGCTGCTTTAGATCGGCATATTTGTCCGACAGGCTCCATCCTGACTTGGGCGTGGCTTTTTTGTCCGACAGGTACACAGTTGCGCCCATCCCTTCTGGTCATCCCATCTGCCGGCAGTTGACATATATATACCTTCCAAGTGTTATCAAGTGATACACCAAAGCATTCGAGGTGATTGGCGCCGGATCAACCAGACCATTGGCTCATTGCATTTCTGACCGGCTGGCTGGAAGCGCTAGTGCGTCAGAGCAATCCACGGTATGGTGGCTAATTGGTCCCGATGACCTGACGACCTGAACTTTGCTGGTGCAAGTCGATTGATGGGAGAATGAGGAACAAGACTTCAGGTAAACAATACTGGTGTCGGTGGCCTTCCAGTGCTTTGGTTCTATCAACCTACCCCTATACCACTAACGTCTCCATTTCTGTCCCCTGTCGATCATTCCGCAGAGGTCGTTTTGCATCCCCCCCCCCCATCTCGTCCCGCCGGACAAAAAGCTCCTGCCGTTGGGACTCTGTGTTCCCGGCCATGCATGTTCTTGTCTTGACTAGGCCTGGCGGGCCTCGTCTTGACATCACCTCCCGGCTGCGATGAATCACCACCCACGCCCCTTAGGCCGCCTTGGCGGGGAGGCGGCGGCGGCGGCCCAAATCAGCCGCATGTACAACGACATGCCCTGGCGGCGGCTGACCGCTTTGTTCGATGGGATTGTGCAAATCGCACACCGTCGCGCGCGCGCAAATATGGACAAGATCAGCTCCCCGCACAGGTCTGGAAGGGGCCTTTCCTCAGGACTAAGATCTCGGGGCGGTGGTACCTTGCATGTCGTCCCAGATTCCCATATCAGATTCCGATCCCAGATTCCCGTGTTTGGCTGCGGTGCGAGATTCCGTATTGTTCACTGGCCAACCCGGCCGGTGTTGTCGTGCTGTGGTGTTTGCCAAGGTCCCAAAAAGCCAAGCCATCAGACAGTTGAATGCTGCTGCTCCATAACGACAATCAGCATCTTGTCAACTGGGCGGATGATGTTTGCCATCGGTTCTGTGCAAGCAGCAAAACTCCAAGTACCATATGCTACGCCAGGTACGGATACGGTCACTTGCTTTCTTTTTCCTCCGGGGGAAGCGCGCATCACCCCTCATCATGACGCCAGAGAATCGACTAAAACGAGCATGATGGCCAAACAACACCAAACGGTCTAGCGGCCCAGCATCACCAAGCGCGATACCAGATCGACCCCCTCCCCTCTCTCCGGAAGTAGCTGACTGGCCAGTTTGAAGCTCCGCACGCCAGCCTCCAGCCCCCGGGTGTTTGGTCTGACCCTCGACCCTCTGTAGTATCATACCTCTTACCCCGCCTACACTACCTACTAGGGATCCTGACTTCATCCTGCCTCATCGATCCGGAAAGGCTGGAGGCAGGTTGGCGGGGACTGACGGCCATGACCCCGACTCCCCTAGCGTTGTTATCCACACATTCTTTATGATCCTCCGTCATTAATCGACAGGTTCGACAGCGTAAGAACTTGTAAGGCTGTCATAGCTATTCCTTAACTGAGGCTACACTCAAGCTAACTACCGCAGGCAGGCTGCCCTAGACTTCCACATCGGCTCGATCTGTCACTCCTCTCCCCCTTGATTGTCTCCTCCCGCATCTAGCTTGGCACCCCTCGCGGCGAATACCTAGTCCGCCTGTCTTCCCACACTAACCCCCAGACACGCGAGCTCCGCTCGAGCTTAAGCGGAATAAGAAACAAACAGGCAACCGAGAAAGCTACGGAACGCACCGACATTTCTCGGTCGCCATCTCGATCCCCTGCCTGGCCTCCCCGTCCCGGAACGGCTCCTCGCAGGACTACGGACGTCATGACTTCGCCCAGCCTAGCTATTCTCATGATCGATGATCGGAGGGGAAAGGACGGAGGGTAATTCGTGCTTGGGACCACTCGGGCGTTGGCTCGGTAGCGCTGCTGCTATAGCTGCGGCGATCTCACTCGAGAGCGGGGGTTGATGTATCTTTTACCGGTCCTGTGAACATGCCTTTCGGTGTGATATGAGCCATCCGTACCAAGAGAAACGTGAAAACGCCATGTACAGGAGAGATGCTCGCGAGATCGATGATGCCATCCATTACGTCGGAGCTGTAGCTCTCTCACATGGTTACTGTCGTCGTACCTAGCTCTGTTTGCACAACAGGGGAAGAACTGCGAGCTGGGCTTAGTCTCGTCCTGCGTTTGTGACTTGCGGCTCATGCTCCGACATCACCTACCCAGCATCCCGAAAAGATCTATAAGAAGAGGCCATCCAACACCTCTAGAACCTGTTTCCTTCTTCTCGCCATCACACTCACAAACTCTTACACAATTCACAACTCCAGCCCACCAGCTCCAATAACGAATTCTTCCCCCCAAACAACCCACAACCCCACCAACCTCCAACATGCCTTCCGAAGCCCAAGTCGCCGGCGGTCACAAGGCCAACATCAACAACCCCAACACCTCCGAGGAGTCCAAGAAGAACTCCCAGAAGATCCTCGATGAGGAGTTCAACGGCGGCGATGTCCCTAAGGCCGGTGATGACGAGAAGAAGAACCCCGGCAACGTTGCCGGTGGCCTCAAGGCGTGAGTCCTCCCTCTCCCATCTATCCACAACGTCGCTGACACTAACTCTCTCTTCCTCTCAGTACCCTGAAGAACCCCAACGTCTCTGACGAGGCCAAGGAGTCTGCCAAGCAGCGTCTTGACGACATGTAAAGCGGCGGCGTTTTCTGTAACCAGATACCCTTTCACCCAGCGAGTAACTGAGAGTGGAGACCAGGAATGGAGATTCACTTTTTGGACGAGTTGAGTCATGTATCTTAGACGCTTTCGTACGAGACATCGGGGCGGTTATGAGAACTTGTGTGACTCGAACTTATCGTGTAACCCGACTTCATCATTCTTACGTGACACTTTTTTGACGTGAAGAACGCCAATGACAATGATGTTAAGATGAATGAATTAAGTGTTCAATGCACATAGAAAGTGACCGGCAATTGTGTAGCCTACAAAATACCCCTCTCAATCTTGTCCCAAAACAATTACTTTTGCTTGGCCAACTCACTTTTTTGTCATGTTCAGTTCGGGTAGTGTCGAACCTCTTTGCAAATATGAATTTCATATGCCGTACAATAACCGTACATTGGTGAGCTTATAAGTCCCTTTGAGTTGCAAATTCAAGGCCAAGATTTCTCCCCCATACGACCTCACTATTTCTCCTTGAATCAGAAAGAAAGCTGTAAGTCGCGCCATGTTCCCAGCATCCTTCGAACGGTCTTGAAGCGACACACTCCATGTGCCTACTAACTTCCCAACACCAACAAAACAACTAACTCAGACGGACAACACTGCATTTACGCACTATTTGGCTTTGCGCAAGTTAGTTGCAACAAGAGAGACGGGAAGGGTGCTGAAGTAATTGCATCATATACACACAACGGTCAAATTACAATTCTATACGTCTATGTCTCATGTATCACATGCGTCACATTCCTGGGGCAGGAAACTCGGCGCCCTTCAACCCCAACATCCTCTTGACGCTCAAAAACAGCTCAAAGGCACCGAGCTTGACCTCAACCCTCCAGAAGCTGATCCATGCCGAAACCAGGCGGACCGTGTTTGGCGGCCACAGCAGGGAGCCGCGGCGCTTCAGGTCCTCGAGCTGCTCCTCGAACACTGTCGCCGTGCAGTACCGCGCGAGGATCATGAAGGAGCGGATTGGGCCCTGGCGCGTGTGAAGGTTCTCGTCGAGGCTGCGGGTGAGGTCGTTGGTCTTAAGGATGAGGAGGATGATGCGCGGGACCTGGCCTAGCAGCTGGACGAGGTCGACGATGAGCCCCTCCTGCAGTGCGTCGCCCATCTCCTTCTTCTCGTCGGCCGTGCGCATCTGCAGGACGGAGCCCTCGCTGTTGAGGACGCTCCAGTCGCGGCCCGTGATGGCTGAGGCGAATAGGGGGAACTGTTCGTCGTTGATGTTGGCGACTTCCTTGGCATACTTGCGCATGCGCTTCATGTCGCCGTCAATGACGGCTAGCCACATCTTGGCGTAGGAGCGCTGGAGGTCGCGCGGGATGTCCCGGTAGAGACCGTGGTCGTAGAGGATGATGTCGAAGTTGTGGCCGCCGCGGAGGCCGCGCCGGGACTCGTTCTTGCGGATCGCTAGGTTCCCGCCGTGGGGATCGCAGTGCAGAGGGGCGTTGTGGCCAAAGATCATTTCGTTGAAGATGCGCGCGAGACAGGCGGAGACCTCGTCGCGGTCGATGCCGTTGGCGTCGAGGTACTCAAGGTCGTCCAGTCGGTGTCCCGATACCCGCTCCATGACCAAGATGCGCTCCTTCGCCCAGAGAACCCCCGGGACGACGAGAGGATGCTCCGGCAGCCTGGCGAAGTGCTCCCTTGTGCGGTTGGCGTTGTGGGCCTCCTCCCTGAAGTCCAGCTCCTTCGGCAACGAAACATCCATCTCCGAGGACAGCCATTCAAGATCATATTCAGGGAAGAAGCGCTTCAGGGTCGAAAAGGTGAATCGAGTCAGAGCCAGGTCCAGCTGGGACCACTGGCCGAGGCCAGGGTGTTGCACTTTGACCGCTACCGGCATGCCTGTTTCCTTCACAGTGGCAGTGTGCACCTGCGCCAGGGACGCGGCGCCGATCGGTTCGGTTGAGAACTCGGAGAAGCTGTCCCACAGCTCTTTGCCAGTATCTTTCCGAAACATCTCCTCAATCGATTCGAAGGACGACACGGGGCACTTGTCTTGTAAAGGGATGAACGTGTTGGTCCATTCTTGCGGCAGAAGGTAGTTCATCGCACTCTGCACTCCAGTCAGTCTTCCCGTTTCGAGGCGATCAATGAATAGGGGCTCTTACAAGATGTTGGCCCAGCTTGATGAAGATGCCGCCGTTCTTCTCCAATACCTTCAACGTTCGATCGGCGCATCGCTGGTGACAGTCTTTCAGGATCTTCGATTGCAGTTCGGGGTCATCGATCTTCTCTTTTTGGTTGAGAGTTGTTCGGTAACTAAGATCGCATCAGCAAGGACTGGACGGGAATGGCATTTCTCCGGAAGGAAGGTCTTACTCATTGATGCACACAGCGAGCGCGGCAGCGACTCGACCTGCGCGTTCCGCCGCCTCGTAGCCGTGCTTGATGTCGTCGGTAAAGGCAAGTGCAGCAGCGGCCGCGGCGCCGCCACCCGAAGCAAGAAGCCACACGCGACCACCTTTGCGACCACCGCCGTTCTTCGATGCCGCCCTTGCGACCGCGGCATTTGCGCTCGTCGACGAGAACCCGCGGGCGGTCGTGTTGCCGAGCCGTTGCTGCTGCGCCGATGTCCAGCTAGACTGCTGCGCAACCGGACCGGCGCGACATTCGGAGCAGGTCCATGGTCGACGGGTGATGGCCCGGCGCAGCGAGAGCGAGAAAACGGAAAAGGCCTTCATGTGGACGCTGGCCAGCTGCCGCCAATGAATAGACAAACGCAAGGGAAGTCTGTGCCGATGCTCATTCTACGGAGTTGTGTTGTGTTGAGCTTCGGGGGTTAGGATCGATTGCAGAGGCGGGCCAGTCTCCGATATGGAGGTTTCCCAACAGTCCGGATAGTGGAGTCTTTGCCCGAGGGATCGAGTTGGCTCTGGGGGGCGATCTAGAGCTAATTAGTTATTCGAATGTCAATGTCGTCAATTAATTTCTCTCAGAGGTAACGGGTTTCCTCTTTTTTTTTTTTTTTTTTTGGCCCGCGCGCATCGTTGAGGAACTGTGGCACCGCCATTGTTATTCGCCCCATGGTCTTGCCTCGGGGCTCCGCTCGGGAACCGCCGGGATAAGGGTCTGGGCTAGATACCTAGGCAAGCCGCAATGCAAACTAACTTGCGCTGCATGAATCACTCGCTGAATCGGAAGAACCCCTTCAAGGTGGAGTTCACGTGTCATTACCTAGTCAATATAAGCCACACTTGTGGCGCTTAACGCCCGCAGTCGCGTCTCGGTCGCGTTCTATGACACCCACCGTGGTTTCTCCAATTAAGCTGAGAGGCAACAGCTACAGCATCAGCATCGTCTTACACCATCACTGTCGCCATCTTGGACAAGGATTCGCACAAATAATTCAGCACCACAACTCGACCTGTCTTGCTACTACCACCAGCTTGATGCAACAAGACAAAGCACCGGAAGCCAAAAGAACCGAAAACATGTTCTCCGTCGCCGGGCCTGTGCCCATCTTCAGCGAGCGGACCTCGTGGGATTTCAGGCCCGCGGTCCCGTCGCCCCTCTCGTCGTCGCCCGCCCGCGCGGCGTCGCCCCTGTCGCCCATCGACGACAACACCGTCCGGCACACCCAGTCCTCGCCTATTCCCCAACCCAAGTTCAAGTACGCGTCACGGCCCGCGAGGCCAAACCCAGTCGTCCGCAAGCGCGAAGAGGCGCAGGAGAGCAGGCGGAAGCTGTTTCTCCAGAACGTGCGCCAGCGCGCGAACGACCGGTCCTACGAGCGGCGAGATATGGAGGGAACTGTACGTGCCAAATGTATTGCGCGATCTGAGATGCGCTGTACTGACCTTTGTCTATAGCTTCTCAAATCGGACTGGGACCGTGACATGCGACAACGGTACTACGCCAAGCAGTTGGAGGGAGAGGCCTTGTTCTCAGAAGCAGAAATCGAGGACGCGGCAGCCATCGCCCAAGAGCGCGCACAGCAGATACCCAATGATGCTGACGACATGATGGTCGATGCTATTGCACAGGAAGAACAGGAAGAGCTTGACGCGTTGCTATTGTCCTATGATCAGTCTTCCGAACCGCGACACTCGACACACTCGTCGCAGTCTACGTATACCGACGCCTTCAGCCTCTCGGACGATGAGGACTATGATGCGTTGTTCATGAATCTGGTGTCACAGGAAGGCAGTGATATGGACGCCTCTTCACAACAGATGGACATGTCTTGACGAGAAAAAGAATTTGAGAAATTCAAGAAAAAGTAGCTGGACTAAATTGGTATGTCCAGGCGTTGTCGTTCCATTTGCATTGCGGCGTTGAGTCAGGTATGGCTTTGGGAATTCGATTTGATTGTGGCGTTGGGCCTTGAATGGCGGACGGGTTACGATGTGGACAGCAGCTCTTCATCTGCATCACCATGGAAAGTCATCGTCTTTGTGTGGGGATATATGTAAGAGACGTCCTTCGGAGATGTCCAATTATTGCGGATTACAGCCCTCGTCTGGGTTGAACGCTTCCTGTGCGGACGGCATGTCGCCAACCAAATCTGACGGAGGTGACCCGGCAGCTTGCATCTACCGCGAGTCAGTTTACCAAATAATAGACAGAGAGAGAGCTCTCGTGCTTACCTTTTGCATCCTCTCGACAATGTATTCTCTGTCCGCTGCGTTTGAGTCTGCGTATGTCTTCTCCTCAAACTTTGCCACGATTTCCTTGACCAAAGCCTGTTGCTCCTCGTACCGCTTGAGGTCTTCCGCGGGCGTCTTGTCGCGGTTCTTTTCGAACCACTCGGGGAATTTGTCGTTGAGCTCCTTCATGGGCTCGTACAGGATCTCCTTGTTAGTAAGTTGCTCCATCATGCCCATGAGCATCTTGGAGAATTCCTCCTCGCTGCCGCCGCCGCCTTCCATGTTACCCTCTCCGAGCTGCTTCATCATCTCAGCAAGGAAGTCCTCGGTCGAAGATTCTGCCGCGGCCGCGGTCGCCTGCTGGCCCGACGCTTGCATGCGCTCCATCGTCTTCTTAATGGTCTCCTGGAAAGAGCCGTCGGCGATCGGGTCCGAGGCCGGGGCTTTGCTGGAGGACGAAGTTGGCCGTGGAGCCGCTGGTGTTGCGGCTGGCCCCTGGGAAGACCCGGCTTCTCCTGCAGCGGCGCTCATCTGCTTGAAGACGTTGTCAAACTGCGCTTGCATTTCCGGCTGTGATGTCGGGTTAGTTGATAAAGGCAAGTGAAGATGGTGTAGGGATTATCTACGTTTTTCTCAAACTCGCCGATCAAGTCGGCCATGCCAGCCTGGAGCTGCTTTGCAAAGTCGTCAGAAGAAAACATGTCTTCCAATGCCTTATCATCGACCCCTTCTTCGGCAACTGTCGCGGGCTTCCCAGAGCCTGTCGCAAGCGACGCAGCTGGTTGTTCGGGCTTCTCAGTGTCTACATTCACCGCAGCAAATTCGTCGAGCATATCTGAGTGAGTCAGCGCATCCTGCTCCTGTTGTCAATGCCCCCGGTTAACAAACGCACCGTCCAAATCGTCCAAATCATCCTCATCTGGATCAGGTACATCGTCGACCACACCCGCTGGCCTCTTCTCTTCGACTGCTGGTGTCACGGGCTTCGCCTCGCTCGTCTGACCGGCGCCGGCTGCGCTACCGTCCTTCTCCATTGTTGCGAGAGACCCTTGAAGTGTATTCCAGAGATTTGCGCGTTATGTGTTCTCAACGCTCGCAGGCGGGCAGCGTCTCAGTATGTGTAGATTAAGCGACCGAAGCAAAGCACGCTAGATGCAGTCGGGACAAAGGAGTCAGTCGTGCAGTACACAGTCGCGATGCGGCGGCGACGACGACAACCAGAATCTCGGGGAGCTGCAGGTGATAGATGATCGTTTGCGCAAAGGCTGGGGGGGTAGGCTATCCAGTCGTACGGGGCTGGGATTATGGCCTTTGTACGTGCCGAAAGATGGTCTGTCACCTGAAAGCCGAGGAATCGCCTGAAGCTCCTTGTCTTGCATCTGGGCAGGTCCATTAAGCCCCACGTCAGATTTCCCAGCACCCCGCGCCCGAACGCACCGACACCGAACATGGCCTAGGGCGGGGTCTTATTCCAATTCGTCCATTGGACAAGCGTCGTTCCGTTTCGCGCGGAAGGTACCGCGGGATCTTACCTTTACCACCGTCCAGAGAGACGCGCCTCCAGTTACACACGACCAATCTGCCCGGAAGGTACGTACCTCTACCCCAAAAATCCTTCCACCGCCTTCCAACTCAGCTGGCGCATCCAGTGAGGCAAGTGCAAGGCGACCAACATCGTTATTCGTAGGCGACTTCTCTAGCCGCGGACTTAACCCAAAGTTCGCCGAACAACTGTTGTCACTCCCACAGCCTCGCCTCATAGTCAGTTCCTCATCGACAGGCAGACTGATCCGTTAAGCTACCGCGGTCTGAATCTCGTAGCTGCCGCATTTCCAGGCCTGCGCGACCAGTCGTCCCGAATTTGCACATCAGCCGTTGTCCACCCCAGCGACACGCGAGCGAGGCGCCGATCACGACTTCCGACGCTGACGGACCGCCGGTCTTGCTACATCCATCACAACCATCTCCGCGATGTCTTTGTGCCAGAACAGACTCCAGGAGGAGCGGTATGTTGTTACGTACATGACCTCATCGTGGATGTGCCTGACTGGTTCTAGGAAGCAATGGCGCAAAGACCACCCCTTTGGTTTCTTCGCCAAGCCCCAGCGTAATGCCGCGACGGGAACGCTCGATCTGAAGGTTTGGGAGTGTGGAATTCCGGGAAAGGAGAAGACCATTTGGGAGGGCGGCTTGTTCAAGCTGACAATCACATTTCCCGAGGGTGGGTGACCTTGTGCATTGGGACCACAGATCCTCACAGGACAAACGTTTGCTGATCTCTTCTTTTTAACCAACAGAGTACCCGACGAAGCCGCCCAAGTGTGAGTTATAATTACCTGTGAGGTTAAATGCTCTGGCTGACAAACATCATACAGGCAAATTCGTCCCTCCCCTGTTCCACCCCAACGTCTACCCATCCGGCACCGTTTGCCTGTCGATCCTGAACGAGGAGGAGGCGTGGAAGCCCGCGATCACGGTGAAGCAGATTCTGCTCGGTATCCAGAACCTGCTCGATGATCCTAACCCGGAGTCGCCGGCGCAGGCGGAGGCATACAGTCTGTTCAAGAAGGACAAGGCAGAATATGAGAAGCGCATCAAGCGTGTTGTGAGGGAGAACCCGGCACCCTAAATGGCGTGGCAGCCCCGGGGTGAATATATTTATGAGATGACAACGTCGCGTCAGCAGGCATGGCTTCGGAGTTACAGGAATACCATACGGTCTGCTTCTCTACTTTTGTCTGGTCGACGATGCTGCTGCCATGAGGGGTTCGGGGCGGACGAGGCCAAACAGCCAGATACGGAAACAAGTTTAGACACTCCTCCCCCAAAAAAATGCTGCGAATGAGTTCTTCGCGCAAAGTACTTGCCTGTCTTTAATGACAGAATGGATTTGAACCAGCGTCGAACATTAGGTGATGGCTATTCGAATAGTGGATCACGCTCCGCCTGTGCTAGATGGGAGGCGTAACCGTGGCCTGCCGTCAAGGGTGGGTATCCCATCGGAACTAATACCGCCCGACACTTGGTATCATGTATGTAATACTGAGTATTCCCAGGGCGCCTCCACCATAGCTTAGGTACTTGGCATGGGACCTGGAACCCTATCGCCGGCGACGAGTAAGTTTGCCAGGAGTCAGGGGCCTGGGATTATCAGTTGGAGCGGGCGCATTACCAAATGGCCAAGACACAGTTTCCCGTCACCCTTCCGGGCCTCCTCTGATGCTAAAACCGGGGGCGAGGAGGATTTGGCCGCTGCCGTCACCGCTGTCGCTTCATAGTCGAGTTCACAATAGTTGCTGTTTCCGTGGCACCATGCGATGGGTGGGCTGTCGAGGAAACAGCAGCATCACACCGACTCGGCACTCCCGTTGGTGGCTGGGCTTGCACGAGTTTCTTATCAGTCGGTAAGGTTAGGTAATTGACAAACTTGTAAACTCTGACTGGGCCACATCATCCAATGGGTGATGGGGCCGAGATCGGCCCAAGGAGACAAACTGTGTTACACTAGCGCAACAACAATAGATTAGGTAGCGTATTGTTCAGCTTTCTGTGGTTCCGTGGCGGCGGCGGACTTGCAATTTTGGCTGTCTCTCTCCCTCCCTCTCTCTCTCTCCCTCTCGCAACCCTAGGCGATGATTCGCACCGAGTACTTCGTACATACCTAATATGCGGTACCCAACAGTCCTAACCTTATCGATGCACCGGCCACGGCCTCCGGCATCCTGGGCTGGCAAAGCACCGAGTGTCAGGGCGGTAGGGGCCAAGTCAATGTAGGGGGTACAGTTCGGGGGGGGGTATTCCAAG
>JASUDE010000660.1:0-22227 GCA_034509685.1 Colletotrichum cereale | reverse complement strand
AAGTGAATAAAGTGGTAGTGGTGGTTGTGATAGTATCATTTTTGGGGTGACCGAAATGCAGGGGTGACCGAAAAGTGGGTGCTTTGACTTATCGTAACGTGTTCACTTTGTTTTGCAAACCGCGGGGCAGTGTCTATCCCTGTGGGAGAGTTTAATCAATCCGATGTTGACTACTGAAGTTTATTGAGGGATGCCTACAAGTTCGCTGACTTGATATGAGATTCATGTTGATTAGCAAGGCTGCTACAGAAGTATAAGTAAGCGCAATCGCAACTCCTTTACAGAGAAAAAGAAGAAGAAATATCAGCTTCGTCATTACACACAGAGTCGGTTATTCTATTTTTCTTTTTCTTCCCAAGTCAATATGAAGTTTATGCTTATTCTTGCCTCGGCCGGAGCCGCTATGGCTTTCGTCGAGTGTCGTACGCCCACAAACGCTGAGGTCAGTTCCGAGTTGGAACTTATTACTTACTGAGTCCCTAAAGCTAACTATCTTAGCTGTTTAAACCCTGCAAGACTGATGATCAACGGGGTGGCTGTAAAGGACAGTGTGAAGACAAGGTGAGTTATTTCCTTGAGAATATGCTTGAGATAATATAACTAAACAGCCTTGTAGTGCTCGGGTACAACTGCAAACTTAGCTGTTTGCATTGAGTACGTTTACTTCCGCTAACTCACCGATGCTATCATGGTTCTAATGACAGTAACAGTAAGGCAAACAACGATTTTGACTGCGTCTGCGCAACCCAGGCCGGCAGGACTCCTGGATGCTTTACTTGCCCATAATATAAACAAGTAGCTTGTGTACATGTATTGGGATAACTATAGACACCTATGGTTTGGGTATTTTTAAACCCTAGGGACGAACGGCGTGAGGTTGGGATCCACGGGCGAACAGATTCAATTCAACGATGCTTCAGGACCTGTAACCTTGCTTCTCTCCATTTGCGGTGTAGAAAACGTGATGCCGTCGGTTGTGTCGTGAGGTCAATATTTCCAGATGACGCCTACGCCAACTAGTCGACGGTTTGAACAGGCCTGCCTAGCCGTGTCGGACCGGAGGTGACGGATACAGCTGGCTTTTTCAAAGGCCCGGCATAGAAGCCGCTCCGTGTCCAACGTCAGCATTCCCAAAAGCCTCTATGCTATGTGTTCAAGCCTGGACATACTCCAACAGCGCCCACCCCTGTGACCCTACAACTTACAAGGCCTTGAACGGTGGGGAAGGGACGTCAGCTCCGTTGGCATGTTAGGTCGAGTCCTGTTGCGCCAAGGCTGCTATATCCTAATTGTTTGTCCAACCCACATTACATGGCAAACAAATGGCCGCATCATGACCCCAGTGCCCCCCACCCCACGCAAAGGCTCTCTGATTGGCGTCGGCCAGGCCGGCACGCACATCCTTCGCCCGTTGTCTGTGTTGGCAACCTGACCCCCGCGACCAATGAGCGACGGGGCATCGTACGATGGGTGTGGTGTCCGCAGACTCAGCCGCATGGGGCTTATCGACGGGACGGCTTACTCTGGGACTGGTGGCGCCAGACTGGCATTCCTTCGAGATACGTGGAGGCACAAACGGCGGATAAATCTGGGCGTGGACTTGGACAAGTGCTGATGATGAGCGGGCGTGCGGGTGGGCATACAAATATCCCAGGGGGGTTACTGATCCGCAGTCCCCGTTCCTCACCGAGGTACCATGGGATGACTGAGCGCGACAGCGAGGCTCACGAGGAAAGCATGGACGAGATGTGTGACCTGGCCGCAGATTCCCTCGAATGGGTCTCTGGCTGGTGGGCTACGTTGCGCATCAAGCACCTGATGGGATGTGTATCAACGGCGGTCCTGCAAAAGTGCCTCCATCGACTCCCACCAAACCTGCCATCATTCATCATCGAGAACCTCCCCAAACCCGCCCTGGCCCGTCCACAGCCGCCCGTCGGGCCCTCCAGCTCCTTCACCAGGTTCCCAGATCTCCCGCCGGAGATTCGTCGCAAGATCTGGGACGAGGCGGCCGCCGGGCCGTCGATGCACGTCCTGGACGTCTGCTTCCCCTCGTGGCGCGGCGGGGCCCGCGGCAAGCGCGCCTTCCAGGGCGCCGACGGGATCATGTCGTTGACCGACCACGGCAGATGGACCAAGTACAGCGAGTGCGTGTTCCTCGACGCCCTGGAAGCCGGGCCGGCGGAACTGGCGCGGCAGACGCGAATCGCGCGACACGCACACGATCCTTCCGCGTACAGGCTCCGTTCGACGATGCGACTGGTGTGCCCCGAAGCATCGGCGGCCGTGCGGCGGAGGACGAGGGGCAAGAGCGTGAACACGGCATACCTTCCAGGCCGGAATAGACGGATCCAATACGACGGCGACGACGACGTGCTGTTTCTGCGGTTCGGAGACGGCGGGGCAATCGCGGACCTGAGCCACGGGGTGCTCTTTGGCGAGTTCGAGGCGTCAGGGATGAACGGCCTCACCGAGGTGCTGGAGGGCCCTTGGAGCGCCGAGGCGGCCGAGACGCTGCGCGATGCGCGGCGCGTCGCTCTCGACGTCGCGGAGACGCGGACCCCGCCGGCGATGGGCGCGATGCTCCCCGAGGAGGCGGCGTACGTGGCCCGTTGTCTGCAGCAAGGCCTCCGGGTGCTGTACCTGGTCGACCACTGCCACGGGCGCTGCACGCGGTGCGGGCGGCACGGCGCCAGGTCCGACCGGCTCCACACGCGCGGGCCGCTGTACCGGCAGCTCCAGAGTCGGGACGTGGACGGCGGCATGGCTCGGGCGGCAGAGGTCATACACGGGGTCGGGAAGACGTACCGCGAAGTGTTCGACTTTGAAGGGCTCGGCTGGTCGCACGAGCACCCCGATTATGTGTTTGCGGCGGCCATGGACGAGATGATACGGAGCCAGCAGGCGGAGGCGGATAAGCAGGATTTTGAGGGGGTAAGGGTGTTGCTGGTCGAGGACGAGGAGGTGAATGGGGTGGACACGACCACGCTGATGGACTGCCGCTTGGATGGGGCGCCTCGGAAAGGGTTGCCGGGGGAAGTCATGCATATGAACCTGCGATAGTCGGCCTGATGCGAGCGCGAGCGGAGCAACAAATGGCCGGTATTCAGGATAAGAGACGAGCGGATGCTGAAGAGTGTATCCTGAAATATATCCTGAGCGAAGATAGAGAAGAACGGCTTGCGCGGACGTGTGACGACGACGAGCCACATCTCACGTCGATCGAATGAGGGCGTGCTGGAGTGGTTGAAACACCTTGTATTACTATCGTCTCTCTCACGAAAGAGACTGGACAACAAACGTGGCCGCCGTCAAATATTGGCAAAAACGTGCTGGAGCCTACCAGCTTTTTTGTGACTGGGAATACCTTTTGACGCCGTACTATGCAAATATACCACACACACGCACACACACACACACACACACAACGCTCGAAACCCCCACATAATAAATGACGTCGCTAGAAACTGTCGAGATGTTAGCAGATGCTCATGGACGGACGCCAATGCCCCCCCCTCCCCTCCCCGACGAAGGAATCGAAAGCTTACCGTATCTCATAGGAACCCGCCCTCGTCATGTACCGCACCCACTTGACGCTCGAATAGTTGCTCTTCTCAAAGACCTTGAGGTACCTGACCAACAGGCCGGAACTCGTAAACATCAAGAGGCTGAAGTTGAGGCTCAGGGGCGGGCGCGACCAGGCGCGCTGGTTCGTCATGCTCGTCAGGATGGCCTCGGCGCTCAGGACGAACTCGCTCTGGCCGGTGAAGCGGCCAATCTTCCAGACAATATTGTTCTCGCTGGGCTCGTACTTTGCCTTGCCCTGGGTGCAGCGCTCGGTGATCTTGGCCGTGTTGAGCGGGGTGGGGATGCGGACGACGACGTTTGTGGCGAAGAGCTTGGAGCCGAAGTTGGCCTTGATGCCGATGCTGTACTCGACCTTTGTGCGGCCGACCTCGTTGACGATGGCGTGGACCTTGAAGGGCAGGTTGACGTTCTCGGTGGCGCGGTAGCGCATGAGCTCGAACTCGCCGTCGGGGGGCACGAAGGAGATGATGCGGTCGCTGTCGAACTTGCCGAGCTTGACGCACTGGTGGAACTGGCAATCCTCGAGGGTGACGCTGCCGGCGGCGGCCTTTGTGGCCTTTGTGCCCATCCTGTTGCCGCTCGGCAGGCTCAGGAGGCCGTCGTTGTCGAGGAGCAGGCGGTCGTTGAGGCCGAACTTGCACTCGGGGGTGCCCGACAGGTAGGCGCGCATGACGATCTGGCCGGTGACGTCGGCGCGCAGGACGGCGCCGGTGGCGGACATGAGGAGGTTGACGTCCTCGATGACGTCGACAAAGGCCTCGTTCTTTCTGTACTTAACATCGGCCTTGCGCCACGAGAGCGCGCCCGTCGCCTGCATTGTGATCTTGGCCGAGTCCTCGGCGGCGCGTTCCGACTTGACGCCTTCGGTGGTGATGTACATCTTGAGGGTGTCGGTTTCGGTGTTTTGAGGGTAGCCAAAGTCAATGATTTCTGCGCAAGCGTTAGTGGTTTCCAGTCTCAGGTCTGCAGTCCCAGGTCTGCAGTCCCAGGTCTGGTGATGGTATCGGGGGGGGGGGGGGGGGGGGGATGGACGCACCATCGAGCAGCTCATAGACAAGCACAAAGTTGTTCTTGACAGCTTCCTCGTCAAACTTGCCAAAGTAGCCCTTTCCCAGTGCGATCAGGCGGTACAGAAACTCAAAGACCAGGGCAGCATTGGCATTGCTCTTTGTGATGGCCACCAGGTAGATGTTTTCATGCTTGACATGGCTAAAGGTGGTGCTGCCGAGGGTCAGGATGGGAGACCGGACCTGGGCGTTCGAGATCACTTGAATCCGGAAGACGTCGGCAAGCCTGGGTCTGCAGTCATTGCGAAAGGCGCGGAAGATGAGGTTCTCGCCCTTTTGGTTGAAGATGAGGATTCCGGACAGCATGTTGACGACAAGGGATGAGTGCGCGATGGGAGCGACCACCGGGAATTGAGAGGTTGGTGGTCGTCGGCGACTCGGGAAAGGAGGAGGGAGAGGGTAGGACGCGGTGGTCGAAGTCGAGGTCGAGGTCGAAGTCAAGGTGGTGCTGCTGGAGCTGTTGTTGCTGCTGCTGGCTGGTGTGTGAGGGTGATCGCGGGGCGGGACAGGCAGACGGACGGACGGACGGGCAGACAGCGGGGACTGCGACGGAGTCTCGGTCAGCCGTCAGGGGGAGGGGGGAGCTTTCGACTTGTCGAGGTGACGGTTCCCGGGAACGGGAACCGTGGGGAATTCTGCCGCGACGAGAGGGTCCGGGCGGTGAACCTCAACGTGGCCGGGGTTCCGTGTTGGAGGCATGGGCTTACATAAGGTTGTCTTCTCACTTCCGGATTATGTCATCCACATACTGTGGGACCATGGTCGGCAGAACATTGAAGCGGCGTCCGGGGTTCCGTCCGGTGAGCGGATCCAGGTCCACGCTGTCTCCTCACCCTCCAAAACTAGCCGTCCAAGATAACACAGACGAATCATGAAAAATGAAGTGAGCGTCCGCGTTGGGGCTGAAGCTGGCAGCTCCCTTGGCTGCTTGTTCCGCCATCTCGTTACCTGGCATACCGACATGTGCTGGGATCCAACGGAAAGAATTAACAATAGCGCGCAACGACTGTGTAGACTCCGACGGTTCTGACATGTCCACAACTTTCCCTTCAGTCTTATTACGATCGCTATACTACTAGAGGACCTTGCTACCACCTGTACAATTTATTGACCGCCTCTCTGTGGAATCAGAATATAGTAAACTCCTCCTCCTTAGGATGAGTTTCGAGGTACTCTCCGTGCATTATACCGTCGACATATGCATCTCCTCGAAAGTAAAACCCCTCTTCGTTTCGTCGTCGTAAAACAATGGGTGACGAAACTCCCCAAATCAGGATTACAATGTCTCCAATATCGACACCAAGATGGCCACGTCCCAGCATCCCTTTGGCCGTCCTGAACAGCGTCCTGTTCCGATTGCTAGCAGTCACCTGCCGTCGCCATTGCCTTCCAAACGATGCCACATACTCTTTGTCCAAGACTTCTTGATCGCCAAGCTCTATATGCTGCCATTGGTGCAGGAACTGTTTGATAAACAACTTCTGCCCTTCTGTCAATGCACTAGCATCTATAATGTCCGCACGCATAACCCTGCGACAAAGTGTAGCCAGTTCATCAATCATGACACACTCCTGGCCGCAAGAGGTACCATGGGCGGACGCATGGTAGCTGTCGTTTGTCAGGGTCCTCCAGACATATTCCTCTCCTCGGCTAGACTCTACCCCAAGCCCAATAAACGTGTTGACGGCCTGTAACCAGCTCACCTCATCACTGAGAGTCAAACTTGGAAGCTGGCTTTGATGAACTCGGTGTGACTTTCTCATAACATCGGTGACTTCATCAACAATGCATCCACGTTGGCGAAGACACCTGCCCTCCTTGTATAAACCAAGGGACCATTGATGTTGGTGACTAAGGCTGCCTGACGCGTTGCATCTGCCCGAGCTATTGATAGGGCCTATATCAACGCCGTGGTTTCCAATCCGTCTCCAATCAGGAACCCATGTGGGTAAGGCCGAATTCGGAGTTCCCGGATTGATAGAATCGAGCCTGAAGTTGACGGATTTGGGCGCATCACCCGCTGTGGAGTCGAGCATTACTCTTGTAGCTCTGATAAAGACCTCTTCAAACAATTGAGTGTAGTCTGCGCGAATCTTCTGAGCTTCTTCATCCTCAAGTATGCCAAGAAGACCAAATACAATGTCTCTAGGGTCTGTCGCTGTGTAATGAGGCCGGTCCAATGCGTCACGGCGCTCCCAAAGGATGTCTGCCAGGCGCAGGTTGTAGCCCTGAAGTCGGCTACGGCGTATCTCCAGAGGTTTGATCGTGTCAAGTGTCGTCGAAGATGGCGGGAGAAAGTAGGCCAGGCCATACCAAATGGTCACCAAGGTAGCGTCAAATGCATCGAGATGCGTATACCTTGTGCCCACCATGATAACCGCACGCCGCGCCAATACCACCTCTTGTATGATCCAAGCTCTACACCAGTAGTCCCTGTTCAAAATACTGGAAATGCCGGAGCCCAAGGGGTATTTCGTCTCCAGCGCTTGGTACTCGGTCAAGAGTTCATAGACAACCTGGCTCAAACCCGTACCCTCCAGAGGCTTGGTGGCATCTGAACTACATGACACCTTTTCCTTCAGATAATGATGAATTTCCAGAGCTTTGCGCCAGTCTGAAGACAAGTCCAATGCGCCGTTAGCTAGAAGCCTTGGCCCCATTCGGGAAACCAACCCCATGGCTATGTCGCTTCCTTCGGAGCCAGGCCCTAGCCACATGTAAACCAAATCCGCGCTGGTGAATATGTCCCTCATTGCGTTGATCTGCTGGCTTTTTTCTGTAAGATTGTCCTGGGCGATGCATATGGCATCGATCCAGAGCCAGGAGTCGATACCGTTCTGTTCAAGTTGTCGCAAGGCGCCGTACAGGTTCCTGGTAATGCCAAATAGATCGCCGTCGATTTTTATCGTCACGGTGTCGGCGGCGCTTCCCCAGACATAAGAAAGGGCCGCATATGAGAACTCATCCTTGTCAAATGATACGTGTCGAAGTTCCAATGAGAGTTCAGCCCCGCCAGCTTCGGCAAACGAGTGGTGGAATCTTACGAGCCTTATCTCTCGACGGTTCGGATCGAGAGGAGCATGGACAAACATGTTTTTTGGCACATCAGGACCTCTTTCGTAGAATTTGTGGTGACAATCAAATGTAGTTGTAGGCATTCGCCCAATAATTATCTACCTAACCTCGTCTACTGCGGGGTTCGCCTCCTGATGGCTTGGATGCCCGCATTATAGCAGACCCTCGGCACAAATGGATTTTCTGACATTAGCAGTCAAAAGAGAATTTGACAAAATAACAAATCGCACTGTGTAAGCGCCAAGAAGGTTACATGTGCGTGCTGAAAGGGATGAGAGAGTCATCAATACAGGGCGAGGGCCTTTTTGCGGACCCTTGTATACTTATTCCCATCCCGTCCATCTTTTTTAAGTCATGGCTAACACAGATGGTTGCATAGCTTCCTGTGTTGTTTAATACCGATATCATTTCTCTTCCTAATCGTTGCTTGTTCATGTGTCAGTTTAGACCGGGTCAACTTGTTTACTTGTAGTGGTTCTTGGCCATTGTCATCATGTCCGAGGCATTAAGTCGACTGTCGTTGCCGAGAGCAGAAGAAACATCAAGAAAACCTCAAGGCAACGCCAATATAACTTCGTTCCCACCGTCCTGGAAACACAAGATGTTGATCAATGCCTAATAGACACTCAATCAAGTCTTTGAATGAGTCTCGGCCACAACTCTCATAATCGCTCATCAACACCCGACAGCTCCGAGTCACTCAGCACCACCCCCCTCGGTCTGTCTTCAGCCTGTCACCCGTCGGCAATCAGCCACGATGTACCCCAAATCAATTTTCCCCAACTCGTCTGCCGTCAGTCCCTGAAGTGCGGCTCTTCTCCTACACGTACTTCCTGTCTCTCTCTCTTCCCCTCTCTACTCTCTCCTCTCATGCTGGTTGGTACCTGAAGCTATACCGCTTTCGCTCCATGCTTCGACCCCCTCCGGCAGGTCATCCCACACCATCCTCCGTGTACCGATTCGCGACGCCCCTCGTTGAGCCAAGCTTCCGTCTCTAGATTGAGCGCGCTAGCTACGGCTGCCCTCGAGCCATCGGCATCCACATCTCGGGTGACGAAGCCGCTCTTCCATCTTGACTTTGGCACCAGTGTAACTTGATCGGAACGATCCAGAGTCCTTTCCGACCCCTCGTGCCACCCTACCCCAGCCGTCCCCACCTCCAGCGCGCCCCCATGACCGACGCGCTCTTCCGTTCATGGCTAATATGGAGCGTCACTTCCGAGGTGGACTTACGCTCTGTTGCATCTAGCTCCGCCTCCCGCTCACGTATTGGTTGCCCGACCTTAACCCATAATGCCCTCAGCTACCCAACGGCGCCCGTGCCTGGTCGCGCCGCCGACGACGTTTGCCTCAATGCCCGCCCAGCCTTCGTTGCTGGTTCAATCTGTCATCACCTAACCCGGTCTGCTCACATGATATCCCCTCCCCGTCCCGGGCCGGTTGTAAGCTTCGGATGTCTATCCCATAACCCAAAGCGCCCCCTCATAGACGACTACGGTAACTTGCTCGACCTCGCCCGGTTTTCTCTTGCGCTTGTCTCGAAGTAGTAACCAAGGGCTCAGAATGCCGAAGCTATGCTCCAAGGATGATGGGGGGCAAACTCCCTCGCCCGCACATGAGCCTACAGCTCAAACGATCCCGTCGATCCGAGAAGGGCCAGTTTATGAACCAGAGGCAGAAGAAATCGGATGTCCCTTACCGACACGGTCATGATAAAAAGGGCCAGGTCCCAGGCCCAGAATACAACCATCTGGTCTATATCTGCAACCCAACAGACATCATCTCCCCTTCTCAGCCCAAGCCCTCGCACAACGAAGGTTCAGAACAAAAGCAACAATGGCTGCACGCACGCTTCTTGCCGCTGCCCTTCTGGGCACTGCCGCCTTCGCTGCCCCCGTCGAGGAGAGACAAGCCTGCGCATCTCAATGGTAAGTCAAACCCCAACCGTGAGGCTCTCGCCACCAAGACTCCTTGTCTAACGAGATACAGGGGCCAATGCGGCGGTCAAGGCTGGACCGGTCCTACCTGCTGCGCCGCCGGCAGCGTCTGCACCGTCGGCAACGCGTTCTACAGCCAGTGCCTCCCCGGCAGCGCCGCCCCTTCCTCCAGCTCGACTGTCGCCTCCTCGACCGTCCGCACGAGCTCCACCGCGGTCGTCACCCCCACTCGGACCTCGACCACCGCCGGCTCCGTCTCCACCACCAGCTCCGGCTCCGGCTCCGGCACCACCGCTCCTCCGGCCGGCGGTGCCACCTACACCGGCAACCCTTTCGCCGGCGTTGACCTCTATGCCAACTCATACTACGCCTCCGAGATCTCCACTCTGGCCATCCCGTCCCTGAGCCCGGCCCTGGCCACCGCCGCCGCCAAGGTCGCCAAGGTCCCGACCTTTTTGTGGATGTAAGTCGGCCCAGCTTGTGAAGGAAGTTCTTTTCTATTCTGACCCTCATCTTTTCTCTCCCCTCAGGGACACCACGGCCAAGGTTCCTCAGGCCGACACCTACCTTGCCGACATCCGCCGTGCCAACCAGGCCGGCGCCAACTACGCCGCCGAACTCGTCGTCTACAACCTGCCTGACCGCGACTGTGCTGCCGCAGCCTCCAACGGCGAGCTGTCCATCGCCAACGGCGGCGTTGCCAAGTACAAGGAGTACATCGACGCTATCCGCACCATGATCGTCAAGTACTCTGACATTCGCGTCCTCCTCGTTGTCGGTGAGTGTGTCCATACAAACAAACCTCTCGCAGGATGAAAAACCAGTTCTAACTCTCATCAGAGCCCGACTCTCTTGCCAATCTCATCACCAAGTAAACAGAACCGCAAACCTCCGTGTCCCTGGAAAGATGTGCTGACAACCCCCACAGCTTGAACGTGCCCAAGTGCGCCGGTGCCCAGACCGCCTATCTCGAGAGCACCAACTACGCCATCACCAAGCTCAACCTCCCGAACGTCGCCATGTACCTCGACGGAGGCCACGCCGGCTGGCTCGGTTGGCCCGGTATGCCAATGCTCAAAACCTTGCTTCAACTTTACTTGATTGGCTGACTTGAAATCGTATAGCCAACCTGCCCCCTGCTGCACAGATGTATGCCAAGGTGTTCAAGGATGCCGGCAGCCCTAAGGCTCTGCGCGGTCTCGTCACCAACGTGGCCAACGTGAGTCGTTCCGCCAGTCGCAAGGCTTGCTCTAGCATACTGACAACCGAATAGTACAACGCCTGGAGCGTCAGCACTCCTCCTCCTTACACTTCAGGTAATGACTGTTCCTTGTATCGCTTTTCGATCTGATGTTCTATGCTATCCCACGCGACTCACCTACACGTTCCCTGCACGGCATACTCATCCCTCCTTCCTCCCTTCCCTCACCAATACACAGAGGAGCACACAATATCTGACTATTTGCCAGGCAACGCCAACTATGACGAGAAGCACTACGTCGAGGCCCTTGGCCCTCTTCTTGCCGCCCAGGGCTGGGACGCCAAGTTCATCATCGACCAGGGCCGCTCCGGCAAGCAGCCCACCGGCCAGGAGGCGTGGGGCAACTGGTGCAACGCCGTCGGCACCGGCTTCGGCCTCCGCCCGACCACCAACACCGGCTCGTCGCTCGTCGACGCCTTCGTCTGGGTCAAGCCCGGTGGCGAGAGCGACGGCACCTCCAACACCAGCGCCGCGCGCTACGACCTGAACTGCGGCAAGAGCGACGCCCTCAAGCCCGCCCCCGAGGCCGGCACCTGGTTCCAGGCCTACTTCGAGCAGCTGCTCAAGAACGCCAACCCGGCTTTTTAAGCGCGCGCGCTGCGAAGTGGCTTTGTGAGATCTCTCTCTTTCTGTCTCTCTCTATCTCACTCTCTCTGCAGAGGAAAAAATGACCAAACGCCTAGACTGGAAATCTCAGTATTTACTTTCTTGTAGATAGCTTACATAAATATTGGAGACGAAAGTGTATATACAGCTTCGATGCTGCCTCGCGTTTCCCAGAAGTGACACGATGTATATTGCTCTGCATGGCCTGGTTTGTATAGTCTCTCGTGCCGTTCTGCGTCGTTTCCTGTCGACATGCCGTCCATGAGCCGCGGCTCCGCAAATCGAGATCCATGAAAACAAGAAACTCAAAAGTCCCAGCGTCCGACCTGGCTGGACAAACGCCTTCATGACTGACGAGGGCACACAGATTTTTATGTTTTTGAGAATGTCCCCCACCCTGTTTCTTCTACCTACGTGTCCCAAATTTTACTCTTCCCTCGATTCCAACACAGCCTCCATATCACCATCTTCCATCACCGCTGACTCGAAAGTCCTCGGATCGGGGACGACCTCGGCATGCATAGAATATACCGCATCTTGAGGCTTTTCTTCACTCCCGTGTGTTGCCTCTTCAAAGCCTTCCGGAAAGCCCAAGTCATTCTCGCATCCGGCTCGTATGCCGTCCAAGACTCCACCCTTGGCCACGAAACAAAGGCAAGCAACAGCATCCATCGTAGGGCTTCGGGGGTCCCGAATGATTCGCATACACACAAGTCCAGTTGTCTCTTGTTGGCCTGCTGACATTTCGTTTGGTTCACAGAGCAAGACACAGGGGCTTGGTCAGGAAGCACATAGCCCTGCTACCTTGGCGAGCAGCCACGAGATCGAAGCGAGACCGTCACCAAAGGAGACGTCTTACAAAGCCAAGCTGGTCGACTTGATAACGAAAGGAAAGCTTGGTGAGGATAGCCACGAGCTTAGCCCACTCCTATCTGGCGTCTCTTCCAGCCAGCCAGCGACGAAGCGAAAACTCTGGAAGAAAGTCGAGCAAAAGCTTAAGGAGAGAAAGAAAACCTCGGCTCCCGAGGTTCCGCCATCCGCCATGGAGTATTCTTCCACCTCCTTGGACAAAAGCCACCAAAGCAGCAAGACTCCGGATCCTTCCGTTTGGTTCCAGGACACCCAGGGAACCGGTGAGGAAATCGAGATGAAAGACGCGCTTGCGTACGATCCTTGTCCTCCTTTGCCCTCTTCGTCATCCAGCGCCTGGTTCTCAAAAGTCCACTCGACCGCTGCTCCTGATCACTCTCAGTCGTATTCCCCAGCCCAGGCCCTTGCCGAGTACCACCTCTACTGTCAGGACCTCCTCGGCTCTTCGTCTCTGTCTGGTCAGGGGTCACCGCTAGACAAGTCAGTCGGACACATCGAGTCTGAGCCGCAGACTGCCTGTTCTTCGGCGTCCGCTTATAACCCTTCGGACGACGATTTTCCGGCCTTGCCCGTCAAGGGAAAACTTACCGTCAACGCTGCGCTGATGTGGGGTCAAGGAGATACCGAGCCGACCTCCGGCGGAAAAGGGGTCCATAATTCTATGGACTACTTGGAATACATCAAGCTGCTTCAGTCCAAGTACCCTTTGCCGGGTATCATGGGGGAGGCCATGGCCCCGGAAGAGGATGATCTCATTCCCCCATATGATCCGAGCCAGGAGATCCATTGGTATGTCCATACAATATCCCTTCTAATCCCTTGCTGTGAGCACTTCTTAACACACTTGAGTAGGTCCACTCAGGTCACGACTCCACGGCAAGCGGTGTCCGCGCCGCCCAATATCTCGTTGCTGGCGCCGCCGTCCGAAGAGGAGCAGAATCTGCGAGCGTTTATTCAGCAGATGACCCAGCACCAGTGTCCGGGATGCGACGGCAACGGAATGCCCTTCAAGATCGGCGCCGTCTTCGAGCATGCCGAGAAAATCTTGGTTTCCAAGAAGCGTACGTCGAACTACATCTTCCTCTACGCGTCAACACAGCCCCCTTGTGCAACTCACGCACATGCTATAGAGGCGTCCCCCCCCTGGGCCACGTCGACACTAATCTTTTATACTCGCAGCTCATCCTATTTTCAAATGCCAACATCGAAAATGCCGTGTCTACTTCTGCCCGGGCTGCATGAAGAAAAGTAAGTCTGCCATAGCCCTGGTGCAGCCATCCACCCTCCGCCCGGGGCCCTCTACGTGGTGCTGTCCCTCCGCCCGGCTCTTCTTCATATTCCTCCTTCTCTGCGGCCCGCACGGCCACCCCAGCGACAGCCTGGCTTCCCTCCTACAAGATCGCCAGGTCAGAGCCAAGACCAAAACTCTGGGACCCTCGGCCGGCTCATCAGCCAGCGCGGGCGCGACGGAACGCCCGCCACGTGTAGCGAGGTCGGGCACCGGCACGGGCTACGGGTGGTCTGAAAACCACGCCAGCGCCGTCGGTGGAATCTCCCAGTTGGCTGATAAGGAGAATCTGGTACTGCTTCCCAAGCTCTTTGCGAAGCTCCAGGAGGCTTGGCCTTCCGCCGCGAACTCGGCCGAGTTCGATCGGGACCCCCCTGAGCTTCTTCTGGCCATAGCCCGCCGCAGCCCGCTCATGGTCAAGGTAGCGGAGCTTCTTCGTAACGACTGCGTGGAAGACGTCATGTACAGCGCCGCTGTGTACCAAGCCATGTTTGACTTCTTGCGGGTCGTTGTCGCGCACCCCGTTTCGGCCCCTCTGGTCCGCGACCCCCGTACCGAATATCTCCTCCCGCAAACCCTCTTACCGGTGTGCTTCGGCCCGGACTACTTCTCTTCGCCCGCCTTCCAGCAGGCAAGCTCCGCGAGCTCCAAGCGCAAGGGCAAGGAGAAGGAGAAGGCGCCGTGCGAGCCGCCGCAGGAGACCCTGCAGTCGCTGGCCAGCTTGCTCGAGCCGCTGACGGAGCAGTCTCGTGCCGTGATACACTACATGGACTCCGGGAAAAGGGACACCGCTATGGTTCTGAAGATGTGCCAGTGTATCTCTGATCTCTCCGATGAAATCTCAAGACCGTCCACCGCCGACGCCACTAAAGATGGAGAGATGCTGGGCTCGGCTCGCCCTTCCACCCCACCGCGCGCTTCGGCCGCAACCGCCAGCGCCGCTGTACGTCGGGAAGAGGCCCACGAGAGGAAGTTAGAAGACATCCGCACTTGGCTGGGCGAGAACAAGGTCGCCGAGATTGAGGCGGAGGACTGGCTCGAGAGATACGCCTTCTCGCAGCAGCTGGCCAAAACCGCGGGAAGCGCCGTCAAGCCCGGCCGTACTAGGAGGATCGTGTACGAGCTCTCGACACTCCGGACCTCTCTGCCCGAGGGCATCTTCGTCCGACACGACGGCTCGCGGCTGGACGCCATGAAGATCCTCATCGTCGGCCCCGAGGGCACGCCGTACGAGAACGGACTCTTCGAATTCGACCTCTTTTGTCCAACCGACTACCCCAGCTCGCCGCCGCTGATGCTGTTCAAGACGACGCGGAGCAAGCGCAGGTTCAACCCGAACCTCTACACGAACGGGATCAGTGAGTTCAAACAAACCCCACGCCGCTTTCCAGCCTCGATTACGCAGGCCCACCAGCTAACCTCTGATGACAGTATGCCTCTCTCTCCTCGGCACCTGGAGAGGCGAGGCCTGGCGCCCCAGGGAGTCCACTATCCTGCAGCTTCTCGTCTCCATCCAGGCCATGATCTTCTGCGCCAAGCCCCTCTGGAACGAGCCCAACATGGAGTCGAGCCTGCAGGCCTGGGCTTCCGACTTGTACAACTGGGAGATGCGCGCCGACACGCTCGTCTTCGCCATGAGCGACTGGCTCCGCGGACGCGAGAAGAATGCTGCCAGGGGCGGCACGGTCAGCAACGTCTGGGACGAGGTCGTTGGTAAGCACTTTGAGCTGCGTTGGCGCCGGATCCTGGAGACCGCGGTTCGCTGGGAGCAGGAGAACGACGTGGCCTTCGATTTTGAGAAGTCCATGTTGCGATTCATCATGCCGGAAAAGTGTGCGGCCAAGAGGTTCGACGTCGGGATCCGGAGGCTGAAGGGGCACTTTGCCGAGTGGGCGCAGACCGAAGAGGACATGGCTCTTCTGCAGATCGGCCGCGAGGAAAAGAGCTAGGGCCGTGACGGAAAACGCGTCCGGCGCAGACCAGGAAATGGTTGACGATTCTCATGGCTCCGCTGCGACAACCGTTCTGGGCTTGCCAGAGTAGAGAGACAGGTTTTGTCTTAGACATGTAGACCTAGCTAGAGGGGATACACCATCGGATGCGGCAGTTCTTTAGAGACTAATAAGCATGCAATTGTGAGTCAGTAACTGACAGACTTCATGTCACGTCATCATGTTCGCTTTCACTGACACAGCTTTCTCATCGGGCTGCCGGCGAGATCGACCACGTAACAGAATACGGGTTCGCACCCTCTCTCGTACCCTCGCCGCGGTCTTCACAGACATCCGCCTTGAGGTCATGTCTTAAACGACAGACCGGTGCCGGAAAACAGCACAGAGTGGGGAGAGGCTACAGGTGAGAGGGTGCGTGTTGGACGTGCTCTCGGTGGTGGCGTTCGGGGCCGTGAAATACAACGTCGCGTACGCGATCGCGGCGTTGAGACATGCTTCTCAGGGTATCCACGGGGCGCCGCAGCCATGCTGGCTTGCTCATTCTTGTCTGCTCGCCGAGCTGGTCATGATGGATCGGGTTGCCGACTGCGACGACGGCGCAGAACTCAGAAAAGGACACCCGCGTCAACGCCATGACCGGACACTCACCGCTCATCAGGGGCTGCGGTGGGAGCAACATGGCTTTTGAGCAGACGAAACTCATTGTGTTGACGGTGGGCAGTCACGTAAGGCTACCGGTATACGCCAAAGCCGTTTGATACGCCTCATGGCGCCCACAATCTCCTCATCCATGCAGGGCCAATCGCAACGACGAAGCCGTTGTTGTAACGCCCCCGCAGGTCGACATTGCAACATAACATAGCAGTCGTATACGACCAAGGGTTCCAGCTCGTACGTCGCCACGTCAAGCTTTTAGGCCGAGGTGGGCAAACACAGCTGGAGCATCGCGTCTTGCTTGAACGAGCCGTCTTTGCCGCGCCTCTGCACCTGTTCCGGTCACAATGCTTACTGCCGGCATTCAAGCTTCAAGTGCAGCCTAACAGCAATCAAGATGGAACAATTGCCGTCGAGCCACTTCCCGACAGACCTGCTGGCCCCCTCGCACGCGGCAGTTGATGCCACGGCGCAACCGGAGGCCCTTCAACACATGAGCTCTACGGCGAGTTTCCCGACGGAGGGAGGACAGACCGTAGACCGATCAAGTTACCCCGACAACTGCTGCGGCCGTGTGTAGTGGCCCGGCGTTCCAGGAAGTCGAAACGAAATGGCGGTAAAGTTTCATATGCTCGATGACTCGAGAGAATCACAAGGGCTGGGCGCGCCAACGGTGACCCATCCGTCGCGACTCGCCGCCTAATTAATACGGCCGCCCCGACGGCGAAGATCATATAGATGATACGGACACTAGAGTAACGTCCGTCGCAGTGACGAACTTTGAGGTAGAAAGGGGGGGGAGGGTTGCAGGTGCATGCAGGCTGAATTGTTTCGAAGACACGACAAACATGATATCCACCACGTACGACGCACGCAGTGGTGCAGGCAGACATGGCTCAGATACAGCAAGGGTGGGGGAGGAGTAGGAGGAGGAGGAAGAGGGCCAGGCGATGGTCTTGGCCGCGGGGGGGCCACGTTTATCACTATCAGGGGTCTGTCTGCTGTCCAGCGGTTGACGCGGATGAGGAAGGGAGTATTGAAGGATTGTTATGAGGTATTACTTTTGGATATAGTCTCTTACCGGCTTCAACAGCGCCAGTGACGGATAACGGAACACGTCCGTCCAAAAGCCAGTCCCCTTGACATTCCTGCTGTTGCATGTCACAACAGAGCCAAGCCCCCCCCCCCCCTTCGCCGCCTAAACCGAGCGTCCCAGGAGTCTGTTCCCGGACGGCGGGAAACCACGTGGAAGAGGGGCACGGAAGGGCACGTTCGGAGTCGGGCCGCGATCAGGCGGACGGCCGTCTGCCCCCCCATGGCCATTGGTGTTCCCCCACCCAGTTTGGTCTTAGAGCAGCTCCAAGGTCAAATGGATGCATGAGTCAAGGTAGGACACGAGTTCGCCGCGCCCAGTGAGAAGGCAGTGGATGATTGCTGCAAGCGTACAAAAATAGAGTGCCGGGATCACGAACGCTTCGTATAATGATTGACGTGTGGAGTCGAATGGGAGACTGGCCGGTTGCTGGTAAATTGCCGGTGTAACTTTGGTATTTTGCCGGTATCTAACTGCATCTGGAACTGCGTTATGTTAGCACAACCACAAAATAGCTTATAATAACATTCTGACTAACCTGACTAATCAGAGCGTTAGATTCAAAAGTATTATAATAGTTATAAGAATTCAAAAAGACCTTAGATTTAAGCGATTTAAAGTAAAGTAGAGTTACTACTAGTAACCGTTTAATTAAAATCTTATTATATTACGTGCTTATCTACAGCCTAAATTACTCTAATAGGCCTAAATTATTCTAACAGCCTTAGACTATACTATCTATACTTATACTACCTAGTAAAGTACCTAGTAAAGTGCTACTATAGTAGAGGTAGTATAGGCTGTAATAGTATTGCTAGTAGTTATAGTAGTATTACTAGCTACTACTAGCGTAGTTAATACTCCCTTTAGGCTAGTATATTTACGTAGTATTCCTACTCTTAATAGGCAGCTATAACCTACTATAACTTTACCTAGGCCTAGGTATTTTATATACTCTATAGTATAACTATAATATTTTCTATAGTTATATAAAGGTTATTAATCTACTACTACTACTATAGTTACTAGAGGTCTTATTAACGTAAGCTATAGGGGTGCCTACTATAACTATAGCTCCTTTAGCTACTATAGCTAGCCTAACTACTTATAGAGGTAGTAGCTTATAAGCTTTTAAAAGCCTTATATCTTTCTTAGTTAGATAGGTTACGTTAGGTATTAGTAAGGGAAGGCGGCTTTTTATTATTAGATTTATAAAGTATGTAGCGTTATAGTTACTAGCGCTATATAATATTTAGGTTAACTTCTATAGATAGATACTAAATACAGATTAAGTTTAGCTAGAGAAATCAGTAGTAGGCTGTTTGTTAATAGGTATATATATATTACTTTAGTTAAGTTACTAGTAAGGGTTAAAATCTTCCTTTCTAAGAATCTAACTACAGTTAGTAAGTTATAGCTACTATAAGAGGTTATAGCAGTAGGGTATCCCCTACTACTAAGTAAAGGAGCTAGTATAATATAGTAGACTTTACTACTTTATAAAGGCGTCGTTAGTAGCTACGTATTAATTATAAAGGAGGTTAAGGGTGTAAAAAGAAACCTTATATATTAATAGCTATAGTAACTAGATATTACTAGTAGGTTAGTAGTAGTAATATTTCTTTTTATATTAGGTTTTATAGTACGCCTACTTCTAGCTAACTATCTTATAGATCTTCTTATAAAGAGTATAGAGGTTAGTAAAGTAGTAGGTAAAGTATAACTTTAGCTTATAATATATACCTTTAGTAGGTAAAGTAGTCTTTATACTATAGTTATAAAAGTCTTTTATTATATACTTAACGAATTCGTCTAACTATAGGATATATATAGTCTAAAGATACTAGATTATTACTAGAAAAATTAGTAAAAGTCTAGTATAGATAGATATAACTTACCTAGCTAGTTAGAAAACTACTACTTAAGGGATTTCTACACCTTCTTAAAGATAGCTTAAGTTAACGTGTAAACATAGGCCTACTATACGTTAACTAGCCCGTCTAGGTTATATAAATACTTCTTCTTATTAGAGGTCTAAATATCTTTTAGTGGTAGTAGTAGTAGTAGTGCTACCTCTTACTGCTAGGTTTATAGATAGGTAAGCTTACTAGTAAAGGTAGTAGCTATAGCTTTATTAGCCTTAAGGGCTTATAGTCCTTCCTACTTCTTCTTAGTATTTAAAACTACATTTTTAAGTATATACTATACGTAAAGTTATTACTATATATAAGGGAATACCTCCTTAGCGGCACGCTTTAAACTAGTATTAAAATCTATAATTATTACGCTAGGGTTAGAAGTATTACTTATAGTTAGTAGCTACTATAGCTAAAGAAGCACCTAGGTGTAAAATTTAGTTATTTTAGTAGATATAAGGCAGAAGCACGTATTATATATAGTATTAATAGCAGTAAGGCTAACTACTTAGAAAAGTAGTATTTAGAAGTAGTTTACCTATAACGCATAAGTAAGAAAAATAATAGGGATTTTACTATACTAATTTATATACCTTATAGGTATTATCTATTATAAGTAATTCTAAATACCTCTTTAGTATCTCTAGGTAGGGATAATATATCTAGAAAATACTATTAATCTTCCTATTATTACTATAGCGTATAGTATAAAAAGGTATATCTTTACGCTTTTATAGTTACTAAATAAATAGCTAGGTTAATAATAGCAGGCTAAACTTACTTTTATAAAGCTTACGTTAGAGGTTATATACGCGTTAGTTAGTAATAACTATATTTTTTATACTAGCTAGCTAGGCTGTAATCTCTCTTAAAGTTATACTATTACTAGTAGAGAGCTCCTTAACGCGCTAGGTAATTGTAATAGGCTGGTATTACCTTACGATAGGCGTATAGTAACTTAATACAATTTATCTAAGCTAGGGAGAAAAAGTAAGAAGTATAAATAATGTATAGTTTATATAGGCCTTTATCTTATATATATTATGCGTGTACGCCCCTTCTAGCTAGTTATAAGTAATAGTAGGTTGTAGTAGGCACTAGCCTAGCTACACTTATTATAGCGTAGCCTATAACACATACTCCCCTCCTACGCTATAAGGCTTTACTAGCCCTCTATAGTTACGTACTATAACTTAAGAAATCGCCTACTAAATAATCCTATAGGCTAGTAGGCTTATTAATTTTTTTTTTTTTACTAGCCCTTTTATTAATATTATAAGTATTTATCTTATACGTAACTATACTTTCTTTTTACTTTTATTATTTTTTTACTAATTACTAGTTATTAATTATAAAAATTAGATAATTTATAATAGCTATAAGTAAACTAATCCTTATATAGGCCTATACGTATATATATATATATCTACTAATTAGTTACTAACTTATAAGATAGCCCCTTACTATCCCTAGCTACTCCTTATCCCCTAAGGATAATAAGGTTTTTAACCTTATTACCCCTTTTACTATAAGTTACTTTCCTTTAGTAAGTATATTATATAAGTTAATTAACTTAGCTAGAATAATAAGGATAATAAGAATAATAAAGCTAATAAAGCTAACTATAGCTCTTTAGTTATAAAGAGACACTATACTAACGCTTTTACCCTTACTACTACTCCTACCTATATACTAACTATCCTTTATATATACCTTTACTTCTTATATATATACTACCTTACGTATAACCCTACTACTATCTATTATATAGAGAATATTAGCGCCTATAGGCACTACTATCTCTCCTATATATAGTCTAACTATAGCTACTAACCTATAAGTTTCTTATTAATTATATAAATCTTACGCCTTACTAATATAACTTAGATCCTTAAGGCTTTTTTAGGCCTTTATAAGGTAATATCTATTACTACTTACGCTACTACTCTAACTACTTCTAGCTTTATAAAGTATACCTCCTTTTAGCTAGCTGTTAAGGCCTAAAAGGTTATAACTAACTTAGAGTAGGAGGTATAGAAAAGCGCTAAGAAGATATATAGAAAGTACGCCTATAGTGTGTTTAATAATATACCCCTTACGCCTACTATACCTACTTCTTTTTTCCTAGCTATTACTACTACTACTACTACTACTACTACTACTACTACTAACGCTATATATAGTAAGGTTACTTCTTACTTAGGTAGTTTTATAGCTACCTAAAGTAAGCGCCTTATTATTATAGTTAAGGAGATTTTAGTTTCTCTTAAGAGAGTAAGTATTAGTTTTTTTCTTTCTCTTATATAGCCCTTACGCTAACTTTATATCTTTAGTTTATTAACTTTATTACTACTAACCTTAGTTATAGCCTCTCCCTTAAGCTAAGAGACTCTTAGTAAGGGAGTCTCTTATACGTTTTAAGTGCGTTTATTTTATATAGCTTTACTACTTACTCTATAGGGCTTAGTTATTTTTTATAGGCTATAGCCTTTTAATAGAGATTTATTACTTATTTACTTATTATATATTTTTATCTTTTTTTATATATATATATTACCTTTATTATAGATATTAATAGGTTTATACTTCTCTTTAAAAGAGTTTAAAGCTATAGTATCTTTAACTAATTTAATAGGTTCCTATATAGCTTTAGTAAAACCCTCCTAGCGTACTAGTACCTAGTGTGTTTTTATTTTTTTTTTACTATACTATTATATACTAATTATTTCTATAATATACTATTCTTTTTTATTATCTTCTATTAGGGGGGAAGGCTATACGTTATAGGCTTTTTAGCTTAGTAAAAAGTTATTTTTAGTATAGTATAATAGGTTTATATAAAATTAGTTATAGATATTACTAGGTATATTAAGTTTAACTATAAGGGGGCTAATTACTTTAGTAACTTAGTAATAGTAGT